>APFE030821390.1:202037-212061 GCA_000404065.3 Pinus taeda | reverse complement strand
GGGGAGAATATTCTTTAGAAGAAGATTCCACATGTTGATCTAGTATAGGAATCCCCCCTTCAAAATGTGGAATCTGATTTTCAAATTCTTGAAATGATTTCATTTTTGCGAATCTATCCAAGCGATCAAGTTGCCGCTCAACAACATTGTCAGATTTGGATGATTCAAGAAAAATTACATCTCTAGATATAACAAACTTTTTATTTTCTTCATCATAGAGACGGTATGCTTTGGAGGTATTTGAATACCCCAAGAAAATACACTTACGACTTCTAGCACCAAGTTTGTTTCTATGTACCTTTGGTATCAAAGCATAACAGGTGGAACCAAAAACCCTGAGATGTTTGACCGAAGGAACATGTCCATACCACAATTCATAAGGAGTCTTGTTTCTTATAGCACTAGATGGACATCTATTCTTTCTATATGCAGCACATAGAACAGCATCAGCGCAGAACATTATCTTTATATTTTTGAAAAAAAGCATGGATCGTACCATATTCAGGATTGTTCTATTCATTCTTTCAGCTACACCATTCTGTTGGGGATTATAAGGCACAGTTGTTTGATGTTTATTCCCATGTTGGTGAAGATATTGTTCAAATTCATTTGATGTATATTCTTTTCCATTATCAGTGCGAATAGACCCAATATGAGATTGTGCATCATTTTCCATCCATTTATGAAAATTCTTGAATGTTAGGAAAGCATCAGATTTGTTCTTCAATAAATAAACCCAACACATTCTGGTGTAGTCATCAATAAATGTCATGATATATTTATTTCCATTTGCAGAAGGAACAGGCATTTGGACCACATAAATCTGAATGAATAAGTTCAAGCTTCCTATGTGCTCTTGAATGTGAGTCATGAAATGACTGTTTGCTATGCTTTCCTAGAATGCAAGCATCACATTGTTTAAGTTTTCTAGGAATTGTAGGCAAACCAGCAACACCATTTTTCTTCAATAACGGAGACTGTCATAGTTTAAATGTCCAAATCTAGCATGCCATAATAAACTTGATGGAAGTGTACCTTCTTCATGATGAGAAATATATGAGAAATGTTGTGCATGAGCAGATGTTCCTTGCAGTTTGAGAAGTCTTTCTTCTTCTATTCCCCTCATGAAAAGTGAGTGATCAGATGATTCTCTCACCTCAAGCTTGCCATCAAACATATGAATGGAGTGACCTTGCTGGCGGATGTGGACCAAGGACAGCAAGTTTCTCTTGAGCTGTGGGAGATATAAAACATGATCAAGAAGAAAGTCTGAGAGACCAGGCAGTTTAAGCCTGATTGTGCCAAGCTCCGATGGCTTGATTTTTGACTGATCTGCAAAGTATACTACTCCATCAACATTGTCAGTGAAATCTTCAAAAAAATCTTTTCTATGAGTCATGTGACAGGTTTCTCCTGAATCAAGCAGCCAATCATTTTTCCAGGAAGCAAGTGAAGTATTAAACAAATGTTCATTTACTTCAATGTTACATTGTGCCTCAACATAGTGAGCGGATTCAGGTGCTTTACCTTTGTCTGTATCATCAGTTTTACTTTTATGTTGGTTTCTTCTCTGCTCAATTTTGTCCCATGGTAGCTTGCATGTAGAGCCATCATGTGATCCATTTCTTTTGCAGCGAATACAATGTAAATCTGCCTTTTCTCCTTGAGAATGTCTGCCCCCCCTGCCTCTGAAATATCTTCCTCTTCCTCTTCGTCCACCTTTTCCTCTTGTAGAATCTTGAGCAGGATACTTTTCTTGATGAGCAAGGCACACAGTCTCTTCAGAAGATTCAAGGGTTGTCTTCTTTCCAAAGGCTTTTTCTCTTTCAGCAAACTTTTTCACAAGAGAGTCAAAGGTTATATCTTTGAGATTTCCATTTGCTTGCAAAGACTCAAGATAATTAGAGTATGTAGGATAAAGTGCCTTGAGAAAAGCAATCAGAGAGATATCCAACTCAACCTTAGTGGATTTGATATCATGCATTATAGACTTTATTTCAGATGCAATAGCAAGAGGATCATTATTTTACAGTTCAAGAGTGAAGAGTTTAATCATGAGTTGGACGACTTCAAGTGCAGAATGTGAGTCATAGAGTTCTTTCAGCGTTTGTAAGGCTTCAAAGGCAGTTGAATATGAGGAAATATGGCGACTCACCTCTTCATTTACAGATGTTGCGATTGATGCATAGGCTTTGTTGTTCTTGTTTTCCCAAATGACGAGCTCTTTGTCTGATGTAGGTTGTACTGGGTCATTGTCTCCTTCTCCGACACACACTCTTTTCCACAACTCATTGAATATGAGGGTGTGTTGTACCATCCGGGACCGGTCAGGATAGTTCTCCTTGCCAGTGAGAACTATCCCTATCATAGAGATGATTGAATGCATTCTGTAAAAAAATTACTTCTACTGATAAAAAAAAACTTTTGATGATAGACTAATACTTCTGATGGCAAAAAATCTTCTCTTATGAAGAAAAAACTGCTGCTGCTATACAATCAAATTGTTCTCAAAGGAGTAAAAAGATTTCAAAGTCTTTATGCACTATATTTTCTTCCAATAATAATAATAACAATCTTATTCTTTTTCCAGTGGAGTGGAAAACCGAATGAAAGAGCAAGTGGCAGCGATTCCAGAAGGGTAAGAAGGATCACAAAAGCGATTCTAGAAGGAAATTGAGAATGACCAGAGAACCGAGACAATCTATTCAGTGCCCACGTTTCCCTATTTTAATCGCCTCTCTTGATTTGACTTGACTTGGGATTTGCTGAAACTGTTGGAGTTCATGCTCTTCGACTTGCAGCAATTTTGTTTGGGCATGACCAACTCAACACCCACTTAACAATCGACAGTCGATTGTGATGGATTCCACATTCCCAACATTAAAAACGTATCAGGCAGCACATTACCATGTCAGGAAGTTTCAAAATATTAGATGTCAGACAGCGTTTCAATATTTTTAAACAGTGCTTCAAATAAGCAACGTTTCGAATATGTCTCCCAATAAAAGTCCATAAGCAAACTAGATGGTAGCGTTGATAGTCAGAAAAAAAGACAAGTAAATGGCATGAATTCAACACTCTTTGTACAAATAACCAGCCTCACTATGCTCAAAGGGGTGGCATACACAGCGACAGAGATTGCAGAACTGGTCCAACTCACTATTAATATACGTCTTCGGTCATGTGAAAACAAGAGAGTGAATAATACTACAAACCCAAACACTCCTATGTTCAGCAGCACAAGCAATCGGGCAGCAGCGTAAATGTCAGCTTAACTTCCAGGCCTCCATGTTGGAAATCAGCGTTTTAACAGTTTGAAGCCTCCGGAACACATTTTTGAGCTTCAGAAAGGGTTGATATGATGGAAACTGTTTGCGCTCCTTCTACAAGATGCAGCGTTTCTGAGCACAGATTCTCTGGGTTGAGATCGTTCTTCGCATTTCTCAGGAAAAGAGACTTCAGGCAGCGTGCGTTTCACTCAGGCAGCGGTTTCACTTCAGGCAGTGTGTGTTTCACTCAGGCAGTGTGCGTTTCACTTCAGGCAGCATGCGTTTCACTTAGATGTTTGGTATGCAGCTTCAGGCAGGCAGGCGTTTCCTTCAGGTGTGGGACAGAGGAGCAGAAGGCAAGCAGTGGACATGAGTTACAAAGCAAGGTTAAAAAAAGAACCTGGGACCTGTGCTCTGATACCATGTCAGGCCAGGAGTAACTCCAGAAAACTAATTCGTTTATTCATTTAGCCAGCTATCTATTATATACATGAATGTGATTGTTCAGTTCATCTTCTCGATGACTGTTCACATTCAATTCCCCCAATCACTGAGGATTAGGTGTCAACAAAAACAACACTAAAACACTGAAGCATTGAATCAACCTTGGCTCACCAAGTTCTGCTCTTACTCTCCAAGTCTCTCTCTCACAATCTTCTTTAACTCTCTCCTAACTCTTTCTCAAGTTCGAATTCTTCTTTCACAATGCACAAGTAGTGAGGGGACAAAGAATGAGACACATATATAGGAGGAGCAACAAATCCATGCCATAAAGGAGTAACATGCCAAGAGAGAGAGAAACTAATGCCCATTTAGGAAATGTAACTCATGCCATTAAAGAGCTACGCATGCCTTAGTAACTTATGCTTTTAAGAGAGAGTGTAACATATGCATTAAAGAGTGCGTAAGAGGAATCTTTTATAACATGCTTTTATTGATTGTTAAGTGTAAGAGAATCTTTTATGGCGTGCTTTAATGAGTGAAAAAGAGTATAAGAGAACATTATTGAGAGCCATGATTGAGTATCTTGAAATTCCTTTAATAATAATAATAATAATATCATAAAGAGGATAATAATAATAATATTGATGATAAAATATTAAGTCGACATGGAACTATTAGGATTGATTAATGATAAGAAGTGATTTTTCATCAACAATACTTGATTACCAATTGATGCAAGGTGATTTACTATCTTGAGACTTTCTGTTTTTAGAAATTCTTCTTTGCGCTGCCAATTTTCAACACTTCCTCTCAGCTAGGGAGGAATTTCTTTATGCAACAAAGATCTTTGCTTTCTCTATTCATCTTTGTTCATCTCTGCTCTATATCATCTAGAACAATGATGTCTCACTCTAATGAAGAAGAATCATCATAGGAGAGATTCATCCATCACCCTACATTCACTTGGGGGGATTGCCACTTGCCAACATATGACAAGGATCTCACACAAACATGTATCATCTTTGCTTGGGGGGATAACCCACTTGTCAAGAATCTCGCACAACCAAGTCACATCTCTGCATGGGAGGATAACTCACATGACAAGGATCTCCCACAACCAAGTCTCATCTCTGCTTGGGGGGATAACCCACTTGTCAAGGATCTCGTACAATCAAGTCTCATCTCTACTTGGGGAGATAATCCACTTGTCAAGGATATCACACAACCAGTCACATCTTTGCTTGGGGGGGTAACCCACTTGACAAGGATCTCACATAAACAAGTCCCTTTTTGCTTGGGGGGATCAACTTGTCCACACGTGACAAGGATCTCGCACAATCAAGTCTCATCTCTGTTCAGGGGGATCCACTTGTCAACACATGACAAGGATCTCGCACAACCAAGTCACATCTATGCTTGGGGTAATCCACTTGTCAACACATGACAAGGATCTTACACAACCAAGACTCATCATCCATGACCACCCTCTCTAGGAAGGGTCACATCCATTAGTCCAAGTTGCTCTCTAAAAACCAAGAACTTCCCTTTCGGCAAAGGCTTGGAAAGCATGTCGGCAATCTGGTCATCAGTCGCTACATGATGGAGTCTTATTGCTCCTCTCTGCGCCATATCCCGGATATAGTGATATTTGATCTCAATATGTTTGGGCTTGTCATGGAACAAGAGATTTTTTGCAAGTCGAATCCCACTCTTATTGTCACATTACATTACTGTTGTGTCTAGAACATGCTCAAACAACTCTCCAAATATCTTCCTCAGCCATACTGCCTGATAGCTAGCCATGCTAGCAACAATGTACTTAGCTTCAGTTGTGCCGAGGGCTACATAGTTTTGCCTCTTGCTCATCCAAGATATCCTAGCAGATCGTAAGTTGAAGCAACACCCAGATGTGTTTTTTCTATCAGTAGAGTTACCAGCCCAATCAGCATAAGACTACCCAAGTAGTTTTATATCTCTAATAGTATATTTCAATCCAAGATTGATGGTCCCATGCAGGTATCTCAGCACATGCTTTGCAGCAATCCAGTGTGCATGAGATGGTTTAATCATATATTGGCTCAGAGTATTGACCGCAAAACATATGTCTGGTCTAGTGTTCACTAAGAATATAAGTGCCCCAATTAGTTGTCAATACTTAGAAGGATTTACCAAATCAAGACCTGCAACTTCACCACACAGTTTCTTGAAGTTCATCTCTGTTGGAGTATTCATGAATTTACATTTTGTCATTCCAAATCTTTCTAGCAACTTGACAACATATTTTCCTTGAGAAAGGTAAATCTCACCAGGTTTCTGCCATACTTCATGACCCAGAAAGTAATGCATCAAATGAAGATCTTTCATTTCAAACTCAGAAGCTAACTCCCTCTTACATTGGAAGGTGAGAGGTTTTCCACCTGTTAAGAATAAGTCATCAATATATAATACCAAAATCAAAGGCATACCTAGGACCGTTTTGAAGTAGAGATTTGGATCAGCATTGCTTCTGGTAAAACCAAGTTTTATCAAGAAGCTATCAAGGTGGGCATACCAAGCTCTTTGGGGCTTGCTTCAATCCATAGAGAGCTTTCTTCAGTCTTTGGGTCTTGGAACTACTTCCCATACATCATTATGTACGATGGAATCACGACCTTGATCTTTCACTGCATCTTCAAAAGTGCATGGTTCATCCCGAATAATGTTGCTCATGAATACCATGTATGCCTCGAACCAGAATGGTTTCTTGCTTTCTCTTAAGGTTACTTGGGGAGCAGCATGTCTATCAACATCCTATAAAGTGTCACGAAGCCATAATCGTCTCTTTCTAGCACATGGCGATGGATCCAAGGAGTCCATGGGATCCATGGGTTCATGCAAGATCAGGCTCAGGCTTGAGATCTTCTTGTGCATCCAAGGCATCATCCTAACCTTTAATATTAGTAGGAGTGTCTATGGATTTTCAAAGAACTACATCTTCATCAAATGGTATATGCCTGCTAAACTCTATATTTCTTTGTCCAAGTACATCTATTTTGTAAGCTTTAGAATTTTCGCAATAACCAGCAAACATACTATTACGAATATAAATTATATAAAATAAAATGAATATAAATATATATATATATAAATAACAAATAATCAAAATAATGATTATCTTAAATAGTCATTGGTTAAGTGAAAAGGCATGTCTAAAAGACATACCCAATCATGCAAGGACACATGCCTAGGTATAGAAGCAGGGCCTCATCGTAACATTCGCTGATCTTGTACAATTTTTACATTATTAATAAAATACTATTTATAGATACCTTTGTGTATTTTATATTAAAAGCACAAACACTCTTTTAAGTTTTGTCGCTTCAATGGTATCAGAGCCATGCAAGCCTTTGGACGTTATCTGCTGCACAATATGCCATTAAATTTACGTCCTGAATTCATTGAGCAATTAAGATAAATTCGAGAATCGTTTCAGCAATTAAAAAAATCATGTGCAAAATTTACAACATGTCTAAAGGAAGAATACATTGACATGAAAG
This sequence comes from Pinus taeda, assembly GCA_000404065.3. Taxonomy (NCBI): domain Eukaryota; kingdom Viridiplantae; phylum Streptophyta; class Pinopsida; order Pinales; family Pinaceae; genus Pinus; species Pinus taeda. The sequence continues at coordinate 204,812 of APFE030821390.1, read as the reverse complement.
GAACTAACATTAAAGAATGTTCGAACCAAGCAAATGTTGTTGAACATGTTCCTCAAGGTGACATAGATACGACTATTGAAGAAGGTGATGAACCGACAAAAATTATTCATGAAGAATCACTACATTTTGCAGAAGATCAGGGAGATATTATGTCAATTTCAGATTGTGATGAGAATGAAGATGATCTTAAAGATGAATATGTATCCTGTATAGCTAGTATCCAAAACCATTATACCACTAAGGAAACATGTGACAAAAAATCCTCATAATCGGAGAGAAAATGTGATCAATTAGTTGCTACTCAAAAAGTGGAAGCAAAGTCCACTATTTTGGATTCACAGACTGTGGATGATGATTTTAATATGGATGAGTCTAGTGAATTGGTGTTTATGGGGAAGAAGAAATCAAAAGATTTCAGGATGGATGCAAATCCGGAGAACTGTAAGCTTTTACAAATGAGGAATATTGATGAGAATTTACAAGAGGAAAAATAACTGAAGCAGAAAGAAAAGGCATAGGCATAGCTTTATACAATTATAAAGGTTGCCTGCGATCAAGATCTTTCTAATCAGATTGGTAAGGACATATATTTCGATCTCGTCGGTCACGATAAGGTTTGGATGTTTTGGATTCAAAAGAAAGTTCCTTTTATCTCTTTCAAGGAAGAAGTTGCAAAAGAATTGGGCATTCAAGTGCAATTTTGGCGGTTTTGGCTGTAGGATAAGCGTCAAAACCATAAATACCATCCTAACATGCCCTTAACACAACCGAAGGACTACCAATCCATTGGCATCTTGAGAGAGAGTTCAAACAAGGCACATGTTACAGAATTGAGATTGTTTTTGGAAGTTGAATATGGTTTGGATATTCAATTGCTCCCACCTCCAGATAAAACAAAAGATGATATACTTTTGTTTTTCAAACTTTATGATCTAGAGAGAGAAGAGCTCAGGTATGTTGGGAAACTTTTTGACAAGGCTCTAGGAAAGCCAATAGAAATTATTACAAAGTTGAATGCCATGGCTAGTTTTCCACCAGATGAGGAAATTAATCTTTACGAGGAAATCAAATTTGAACCAAATGTTATGTGTGAATCCATTGAAAAGAGAATTTCTTTTTGATCTAGCTAGCTTGAAGATGGGGACATCATTTATTTTCAGAGATCTCTTGTTACATCTAAAGAGGATATATATCGATTCCAGATGTTCCTTCATTTCTGGATTATGTTCATAAACGACAGATTGTACATTTTCGGCGCATGGATAAGCCAAAAGAAGATGATTTTTGTTTGGAGTTCTATAAACTATCCACTTATGATGATGTTGTGGAGAGAGTTGCACAACAACTTGACTTGGATGATCCCTCAAAAATCCATCTCACGGCACATAATTAATGATCCAAATGGATCTAAGAACACTCTCTAAGTCTTGAAAACTCAAAAAATCATGCCAAAGATCAAAACAATCGCATGCCAAGAACCCTTTGAATGGCTGAAAAAAACTATCGGGAGGTAAAAAAACCAGAGAAAACTATGAAAAAACAGTGTGGGAGGCTTGGAACAATGGATGCACAGTAGCCGTTAGATCTAGCCAATCAACGGTCCATATCTGATCGGCAATTGCAATCAGCACAGGCAGACAGTATCGACGCTTAACATATATGTATGGCGACGGCAATTGGCGGAGTTAATTAGGACCATCGATCAAGCACACAGATCGACGGCCCTTGTTGGATCGCAGGATCGCTATCAAAGATTGCAAGAGCGCTTACAACGGCCCGAGGGTTATTGCACTGAATGATTGCGATTAATCGCATCGCAATATCGCTATCGGAGAAAACATTATGTGTGACCCGATGAACCAGACCCGACGGGTTTATAAATATTATTTCATAAGGTTTGAGGTCCACACAAATGGCATTTTTAATGTATTTTTCATATTTCGTTTATCAAACGAAATACAAGGGGTGAAGCGCCAATGCGATAAGCCGGACCCGAAAGGGTTCCTTAAGGCTATTATATATTGTTTCAAGTCTGGAGAAAGGCCATTTCTAATGCATTTTCGCAGTGTTAACGTATTTCAAAAAATATAAAGGGGAACCTTGGAGCAGGGTCAAGCGACTTGCGATAGTGATTGGGGACGGACCCGACAGGGGAATAGACCATGTTTAAGGACTTTTGAAATCCGAAATGAATTGTGTTTGGCGGGATTTCACAGTTGGAATGCATTTTCCTGTGTTAGCAGAAAATGACCGCATTCGGGATTCTGAAGGATTTCGAGGGCCAAGGCCTTCTTACGTTGTGAATAGGTGGCCACCTCCCCTTTAGGGGTTACGCCGTGTAACGCTGGAAGAGGGATTTGAGCGGATAGAGGCTCGGAAGGCAGAAAGCCGAGAACGAGAAACGAACAGGCAGCCCAGATTGGCTTTAAAGCCATGGCAAACAGAAGACAAAGCAGGCACTACCGAGACAAAGCTAAGACAGAGACAAAGAGTGATTCAAAGATTCTATGTACTCAGAGAAGGCTTGGGAGTTTCAAGCAAACTCTTACTATTTTATCTGTTGTGTATTGAGTCTCAAATCGAGCTCATACTATTGTAAAAACTCTGCTTGAAGACATAATAGAGAGGCCACCACTGAAGGCTAGACTAGGAGATGTAGCCCAGGAGTATTGGGTGAACTCCTTGTTAAATTTGTTGTGTTATGTGTTCTGTTATGTTTTATTTATTGCTTCATTGTCTATGTGTTTCACACATAGTTGCGGGGGAGCGCCCCCC
>APFE030821390.1:162142-188787 GCA_000404065.3 Pinus taeda | reverse complement strand
TCTGCGACCTGTACATCAGTCTCAATGCGATGGAGCCTCCTCGCTCATCGACTTACCATATCGCAGATAAGGCAGTATCTGATGTCTATCTACTGGAGCAATCATTGAATACGGGATTCCTCAATAATCGAACCCCCCCTCTAGTTGTCACAGAGAATCACAAGGGTATTCATCATGTGTACAAACAGCTCACTTAAGAGCTTCTACAACCATACAAATTCACACGAGATCATACTCATAGCTATGTATTCAGTCTCGATGATGCTTATAGAAACCGACTTCTGCTTCCTGTTCACCCATGATATCAAAGCAAAATCCAAAGAGAGCCAGCACTGAGAAGTGCACTAGTGATCCTCCACACTGCCTATCGAGTCAGCATTCGAATAATCATGCAGTTTCATATTTCCGGCAGTGTATCTCAATCCATGAGAGATTGTGCCCCGAAGATATCTTAGAAGATTCTTGGCACCAATCCAGTGAAGCTCAACCAAATATGAGTTCACCATGCTAACTGCACAACATATGTCTGGACGGAAGTTCACCAAGAACATCAACGCGAATGATTTTATGAAACTCAGAGGCATTTCCCGAATCTGGTCCGACATCACTACCATATAACTTCTAAAAGTTAAGATCCACGAGGTAGTCACAGGCTTGCAGTTTATCATTCCACATCCAGAATCCAACTCCCTCTTACTTCTGCAAATGAGAGGATCTGCATCTGTCAGAAATAGGTTGTCCTCATAAGGTGCCGGTATGAGAGGTCTATCATCCACAACCTTTGGGTAATGGTTTGGATCAATTTCACTCCTAGTGAATCTCAGCTTCTTCAGACAGCTATCAATCCTCTCATACTACACCCCGTAGAGGGCTTTCTTCCACCTATATACATGAGATTCCTGATCATGAATCTCAAACTCCTCGGGTTGTTCCAAACCTGTGGACCTGCAGCATGGGGGAATGGTCCCCTTATAAAATTTTCCTTCGGTACATCTCAAACATGTACCTTCATGCTCTACTTGAACTCAGACATCCCTATCACCATTTGACTCACATCAAGTAGGGCCCCATAGGTAGACCTCCAGTGTTATAGATGTGATATGTCAATTGACATGATCCCCAATGGACCATCTTGCAACTTGATACAAATTGCCAACCCTGAACCCATGAGAAAAAGCATCTTTGAAAATTATATTTTTTAACACGTACCTTTCCATCGATGAATACCACCCTGAAACCTTTGACTTCCATTTTCGAGATGGACACCAGGTTCTTCTTGTGATCAGGTACATAAAAGAGATTCTGTAAATGAATCGAGATACCCTTATTCAATTGAGAGTTAACATTCCCTACACCCTTTTCGGGATAGGTGGCATCGGTTCCAAGTATAATCCCACGATTGTTTCCATCTCTACCAAATTAGAGAGTGCACCCATCTATCCGATGAAGTGCCTTGAAGCACTACAATCTATAAGCCAGATTCCCAAAGAATCTGAAGGAGAGGGCCAATACAAGATAACGCTTCTTTATCTTATTAAAAATAACATTTGATTCTTCATAACTGGGGTTCCCTGCTTTCTATAAAGAGTCGGCCATTTCCTTGATGACCTGCATTACCTATCATTTCTTTGATCATTGAAGATATCCTTGGAATGATTGTTATCATCATCAAGTGATGTGTCCCTGCCATTCGGACACTCCTTCGCATAATGGTCGAACTAGTTATCTGTCTTTCCTTCCACCCTGAGATCTGGTCTTCCAATGACGTGATCTTTAGGTAGGCCATATTCCGCTGCGCCATTCTGATAATATTCTCTACTTCGACTTCACCCTTGGAGAATTTGAAGAGGGATGAGGAATCCACTGATCCTTTTGTCCTTTCCCAACTGTCTTCAATGACTGCTCTTTCACTCTTGCTTGGGCATTGTCTTCATCTCAGCTCTAATACCATATTAATTTTAGGTATGTTCTATGCTTAGAGCAATTTATTTCAATTTTCACAGTTAGCTCCATATATTTTCCAGATTAGCAATCACATCAGCGTTAAAGTAAACTGCAGATAGAACATAAACATAAATCGCAGAAGACAAGCCAAGACAAGAGGACATGAGATGTGGCGCTAGCCAAGGACAAACCCCAATGTGGGAAAACCCTTGATCAATTCTTCTTATATGTTCTTCAATAGTTCAGCAGAGAGAGAGAGATAATACATTTACAACATAAGTCAACACTTTGATTTATCTAGATAAGAGCATAGATCATCTCTAAGAAGATGATACATGAGATCAGTTGAAGATATGCTGCTTCAACTAATTCTCCAAGGTGACTCCTTCACCTATCGTTGTGCTGCATTTTGTCATCATGTTGCACCTCACCCAGCTGCATCATGTTGCACCCATCATCACTGTGCTGCATCTCATCACGCTTCATTAATCGTGACTGTACCCATCATTGTACTGCATTATGTGCCATTGCTGCACCATGTTGCCATCCTGACCTATGTGATGGTTGCACCTTGCTTGCTTGTTGTCCCTAGCATGCCTGTTGTCCTTAGCATGCTTGTTGCATGCTAGTTGTCCCTTGCATGCTAGCTGTAACATTGCATGCTTGGTGTATTTGCTGCTAAGTACCATAAAATTGTCTCAATGTTAGTTAGCTATCCCTTGCATGCTGATCTCCTTCGGAGACAGATGCTCCACTGTTTCAACAGTTCCCGATAGTTCTGGCAGTTCCGGTTGTTCCCAGTAGTTCCAGTAGTTTTGGTTGTTCCCGACAGTTTCGGCAGTCCTAGCAGTTCTAGCAGACCCAGCTTTTCCGACAGTTCCGGTTTTTCCGACAGTGCCAGTGGTTTCGACAGTTCCAGCAATTCCGCCTTTTCCCGCAATTCCGGCTTTTCCGGCAGTTCTGGCTTTTCCAGCAGTTCTGGCTTTTCCAGTAGTTCCGGCTTTTCGGGCAGTTCCGGTTTTTCTAGCAGTTCCGGCTTTCTGCCCTCTAGATTAGGGCAACGTTATTCCTTAGGATCTCTCCTCCTACTAAATCCCAAAGACAAGTAAAGAGAGGAAGACATCCCAAGTGTGTTGAAATGACTTGAAAACCACCTCTATTTATACTAAAACGTTGAGCACATGTGGGGTTTATTTGGTTGCTGGCCGATCTTGACGAATTGTCTTATAACGCAAATAAATTCATAACTCCATGAATACTTATCAGAATCGGATGATCTTTAAATCAATCCTACACCTTTCAATGAGAAGGATCCAAAAAAAATATCAGCTGCCATAAATAAGATGACCCACATGGAGTTTGGGCCCTAGTTGGCAATTTTAACAAAATAACATGAAAAATTATATCATATAGCATGAAAAAGTTATCATGAACACAAAATCACTGTCTAACTAAGGCAAGTTTAACAAACAGACAAAGCATGCCTTAAATATCATGTCAGTGACCAAGAACGAAAAAACAGGGCATCACTCTAGTTTAAGATTAAAGAAGAGCTCCTGCTACTAGTTTCTTGGTCTGTAAAATCTTATGGAAACTACAAACTTGTAAGTCTATTCTGTATGTTCCCATAAGTTGCTATTGGACATCTTCCACGCATTTAACAGAAGCAGTGCTCAGCCAGCTGTGCAAAATACTAAAAAAGATAGCAAGAATATTACTTTAACAGGAAAATGAAGAATAAGATGAAGAAGAGGAATATAAAAATGTAGATCATATATATCTTCCTTTTTTCATAAACAGGTTTAAAGTTTCCTGATAATTCCCATACTGCCATCTACAGCCCATTTTGAGATAATTTCCCATTTCATGCAACTACAAATATAATAATGGTCAAAGATAAGGCTAAAGCTAAATTTGTGAAAGATAGTTCAGATATATTCAGAGAAGATCAAGGCTGCAAAAATTTTAAAATATCAAATATCATATGATAGCAAAAACATAGATTTCAATTCAACATTTTTTCATGAACTTCATTTTTCAAACTTAATTGGAAAATGGAGAAAGGGCACAGGAGTATTAAATTATTAATCACCTAAAAAATCAAACGTTATCGGTTTGTAGTTCACTATCTTTGCCACTTTTGACCTCTTTATAACTTGAAGGGCATCCATGTCCTCCTTCTTTCCTTTGAATGCCAGAAATTCTCCAAATATAGGGTGGGTACCTTTTAGCTCCAACCTGAGAGCCAATTGATAAGGACTGTCAAAGGCAATCAAGCATTTAGACTCTAAAAAGCTTTTCTTTACAGGATGCAAAATCTATCTGAGTTGCAAATCAAAATCTATTTCTGCCAAAAGTAGTCCTTGCAACCAAAAACAATATAATACTGATCAAAACCACAACATTTACACAGAACTAAGTAAAAGTCTACACTGTAGAGTTTGCATATATGAACGTTCTCGGTAGGCACTCATATAATATGTAGCTATGAGCAATCAGATGTCTAGGCAGATATTTTTTAACCGCCTCGTTAAAGATAAGATAAGTTAGGACAACAACAAATATTAAGCCTGGCTGATTTCTTTTCCCAGCCATGGGTAGGTTTAAAGCTAAGTCACATGACACGAGGACATGGGAAACAGAGGACATGTGGATACAAGTCTCTAGCGCAAAACATGTCAACCCTAGAGACAAGACACAAAGGACATATATATATATATTAATATATATATATATATCAACCCTAGAGACAAGACACAAAGGACATATATATATTCAATGATTTATACATATTGCTATCCTTTGGGACTGAGTTTGACTGTATGGACCGACCAACCAAATTGACTTATGACAATATCCAGAACCAATATTGCAATTAAACCAAACCAAGCCAAGCCCAACAATGGGCATGAAAACATCTAAGAAACATTCAAGACCCCACAAAATAACATACTTCAAAACTAAACTTAGACCAGAATAACAAAAAAAAAAATGGAAATCTATGGCTTCTATTTCTTGCCCATCCCTTAACTCTCTCTCTCTCTCTCTCTCTCTCTGTGTATATATATATATATATATATATACAGAGAGAGAGAGAGAGAGATGTGGAAGACAGCGTGCATTGGCCTTTGCCTCTGTTATTGGTGCCAATGCAAGTGCTTCTTCAAGATCATTTACCAGTACCTCTTAAACCTAGGTTACAAGTTCTCAAGCAGCGTTTTTGCATTACTCAATAAAGAGTAGCAGGCAGATGGCACTTTCATTCATTATATACGAGTTCATTCATTACATACGAATGACAGTTGCCAAATGAGATCAAATCACAGAGCATGCATGCCACCTTTCACACAACTCACATACATACATACATGTGTGTGTATTAAAATATTGATACAACTAGTTACTACATCAATGATGACCTGTTAAAATTGGCAACTAGGGCTAAACTCCATGTGGGTCATCTTATTAATGGCAGCTGATATTTTTCTTGGATCCCTCTCATCATTGATCTAAAGATCATCCGATTCCAATAAGTATTCATGGAAATATGAATGTATTTGTGTTGTGGGACAACTCGTCAAAGTCGGCCAGCAACCAAATAAACCCCACTTGTGCTCAACATTTTAGTATAAATAGAGGTGTCTTGAAAGTCATTTGGACACACATCCTCTTGGTGATCTCTTCCTCTCCACTTGTCTTTGGGTTTTGGTGGGAGGAGAGATCTAAAGAGGATATGCTGCCCTAGAGGATGCCCTAGATCCTAACGCTATGATGGAAGAGATTTTAACACAGTGAAGGAAGCCTACTATACACAGCTCTATAGAGAGCCCTACATTGCCCTATACACAGCTCTATTGGAAAGCCCTACGCTGCCCTATACACAGCTCTATGGAGAGCCCTACGCTGCCTTATACACAGCTCTATTGGAGAGCCCTAGGGCCTACACAGCTCTATGGAGAGCCCTACGCTGCCCTATACGCAGCCCTATGGAGAAGCTCTATGCTGCCCTAACTGCAGTCCTCCAGATGATATAAAGGAAGACTATTCAAGCATGCCCCAGTCACAGCCATGGAGGAAGGAAGGTCTGAAAGCGGCTTGTATGACATGGAAAAGAGTGCTGAAGGCTATACATTGAAGTCTGTCCAGCAACCCAGCATATGTTAGGACTGTGTTGATAATAGTACACTCACTTCGATGGAGAAAACAATGATGATACATTGAAGCAGCATGTTGTTGCAAGCAGCAGATATATTGCAGCAGCATGTTGATGAATGTTGCAGCGTGATGGGTACAGCGATGAAGTGTATCATAGCATAATGAGGGGCAGCACAATGGTGAGGTACAGCAGTATGATATAGCAAGTTCATAGTGCTGCTTGTATAACACATTGGGACAGCAGCATGATACTTAGTGCAGCAAGTACAGTTAGCATGCCAGGGACAGCAAGCATGCTGGTATATATAAATAATGTAAAATTATGTAAACAATAATAATCATAAATAATGATTAGTTAAACTAGTAATTAGGCTGAAGAGGCATATCTAAATGAAACATGACTCTTCGTGAAGAGACACTTGCCCGATATAAAAGCAAGCCTCTCGTTCTCATTGTAAACCATTCATTATCATTCTTATTCACACATTTAATTTATAGTATTTGTATCCTCATGGATATCTTGATATTCCAAGTCTTTTGGAGTAATTAATTTTTAGAAGGAACTTTGTTCGCTTCATTTGGTATCAGAGGATTCCTTGTGAAGTACGAACTTTGTTCTTCATTTGGTATCAAAGTTGTCGATTCTTTGGCCGCTTCACTGCTGCACAGAGCTCGTTCTCCAGTCACCGGCCCTTGGCCATCAATCATCATCAACCTTGTTGCTGTCATAATTGAAGCGTTTCGCTACACATTGGGAAATTCTCCATTTTTCAGGCCTTTGGCTATACTTATAATATATATATATTAATATAATATATATATATATAAAAGGGAAAAGAATTATCATATAAAAGGAAGGCAAAAAAAAATAGTGTTCGTAAAAAAAATCATAATAAAAAAAATTAAAGTTAAAACACAAAAAAAACAAAAATTTAAAACAAAACATTATTAAAAAAAATAAAAGAAAAGAAAAAAAAGGCATATGCGTTACTTTTCTGTTCCGCCCAAAGAACAAGGCCCGAGAAGCCCAACAGCCTTGATAGCAACTGGCCACGATTGAGCCTTCCATCTCTGTATAGATTGCGTACTTTGACTTCCGACTCCTCTTGTAGACACGTCATACGACTACAAGTCGCCTACTAGTCTTCACACATCGTCAACACCACAGATAACAAACCACCATTCTACAACAGCCATTTCCATCCTTACGTCAACGCTGCCACACTAAGTTCTAACCGTCGTCGGGCTTCTCAACCTAGCCAAGGTTCCCATCGTTGTTGGAGTTCTCTGAGCCGCTTGTAAACCAAGGGTCGAATTGCCCTTCAAACTTTTCTTGATGCTTGCTCAAGCCTCATGAGAGGAATAATTGCTTGTGCTTATTTCTCTTCCAATGCTTTTGTACTCGTGACTCGTCCATACATAGTCGTACACATCGTGGGCTATCTACACAAATTCCCACCAAGAAAAAATCATGACAATAAAGAGGAAAACACGTGAGTAGAGCAATAATATCTTTCGTGTACTACCCATACAAATCCGTACCAAAAAATCATACAGAACTGGTTGTACCCTACCACATTGTTCAACCCAGAAGAAGCAACCAAAGGCTCACTTTGAATTGAATCTAAGTGTCCCAACCTTACAAATTATCAATTTATTAAATTAAGTAATAGACCCAGTTAGTTGAAGATTATAAAGATAAAAAGAATTTTATAAAGTATTAAAAAGAGTATTTATTAAAAGTGGATACAAATAATAGAAGAAATTATTAAAAAAAAAATCAAGAAACGGAAAGGGTTTAAATTTCAAGTTATATTTAGAAGTATATAGTTAAAAAGTATTTAACATTTATAAAAACAAAACAACAAACAAAATAACAAAAAGGGTTTTGTATAAAAAAAATAAAAAAAAAAATTAAGAGGAAATTAGTAGAGTCAAGGCTATTTAAAAGAGGAGAATATTTGGAAAAAAATATATAGAAATAAGGGATATTTTATAATAAAAATAGCTCAAGTTTACACATTGTTTACATAAAAACATCAATGCAAAATGGAAACTAGTGAGGGAAGATTACCTAAAACCTTTAGTAAATGTGTTGACACACTATTTAAAATCAAAGGATCACTCGCAGGAAGAGATATCATAATCTCTATTAGTCCTACTGAAAGAAGTAATTATGTTAGTCCTAAATGTGCTAACCAATTGGTGATTCTTGAATCAAATATAGTTGAAACGATTTTTGTTGACACATGTGACAAACAATACGACATAAGCAATCTACACCTAAGTATTGGAGATTATACTTTTACCTCGCAATTCACCGTGAAAACCTTATTTTTTGACGATAGTGACATTGTTTTGGGCTCACCCTGGATGGAAACTCTAGGGTCGTTTATTCTAAATACAGAAAAAAGTTTGACATTTTACCACAAGAAGAAGAAAATAACACTCCAAGATGTTACACTGAAACCAAATTCAGTAACGCCTGAAAATATATCAAATATTTCAAGTGTAATTTCTCAAGAAGGTAAAAAAGTATTACAAAATATGCAAAATGAAATTGACAAAATCACTGATGACAAAAATGAAGAAGTTTCTCGACTTAAAAACCATAGTGAAAAATTACTGACGCAAATTAAGAAACTTAAGAAGGATAAGAAGTCATTAGAAAACAAGGTACAACAACAAGAAGGAAGCATCAAATGGAGGAACTCAAGTTGATGACAAAACAACAAATACCGATCCAGTGAAAGTGACAACTCAGGAAGAAGACAAGCAAGTTGAAGAAAAGACACGCTTGGATGTTGCAATTCAGATGATAAACACCCCAAGTGAAGGTTTGGTAACGAACTCAACAACATCATCCCCTGAAGTAAATCAAAAAATTTCCACAATTAATAAGCGAATGTCAAACCAAAAAAGTTCCATATCAACATCCAAATCACGAGATTAGACAAACCAACCAAGCTATGTATCAGGACCATTCAGACCAGAAACAACAAACTGATGTTCCAGAGAACAATGGCATAACATCAATCTCGTCTTATGCTGACAACTCATTACAAAATTGTAGTGATCAGAATATTCCTCAGAAGATTAATCTAGGATGGTCGGATCCCTTCTCAGTGCAACAATTTTGTTTGTCACTAAGAAGATCATATCAACTTGTATCGACAAGGATGACTATTCCGAGAGAGAAAGACATTCGAGCCGAAAAAGAGATCAAGCCTTTTTCATCGACAAGCTTTGAGGACAAAGCTTTTTGAGGAAGGAGGCAATGTAATGAATAAAATATATATAAATAATGTAAAATAATGTAAACAATAATAATCATAAATAATGATTAGTTAAACTAGTAATTAGGCTGAAGAGGCATGCCTAATGAGACATAACTCGTCGTGAAGAGACACTTGCCTAATATAAAAGCAAGCCTCTCGTTCTCATTGTAAATCATTCATTATCATTCTTATTCACACATTTAATTTATAATATTTGTATCCTCATGGATATCTTGATATTCCAAGTCTTCTGGAGTAATTAATTTGTAGAAGGAACTTTGTTTGCTTCAGCTGGGGACAACAAGCATGCTCAGGACAACAAGCAAGCAAGGGACAACAAGCTAGCTAGGTGCAGCAAAAACATAGGTCAATATGGCAACATGGTGCAACAATGGCACATGATGCAGTACAGTGATGGGTACCGTCATGATTGATGAAGCATGATGAGATGCAACATTGTGATGATGGGTGCAGCACGGTGCGGCACAGTGAGGCGCAACAAGATGACGAAATGCAGCACGATGATAGGTGAAGGAGTCACCTTGGAGAATCAGTTGACGCAGCATGTCTTCAATTGATCTCACGTATCATCTTCTTAAAGATGATCTATGCTCTCATCTAGATAAGTCAAATTGTTGACTTCAATTGTAAATGTACTCTCTCTCTCTCTCTCTCTCTCTCTCTCTCTCTCTCTCTCTCTCTCTGTGCTGAACTATTGAAGAACATATAAGAAGAATTGATCAAGGGTTTCCCCACATTGGGGTTTGTCCTTGGCTAGCGCCACATCTTGTGTCCTCCTGTCTTGGCTTGTCTTCTGCGATTTATGTTTATGCTCTATCTACAGTTTACTTTAATGTTGATGTGATTGCTAATGTGGAAAAGATATTGAGCTAACTGTGAAAATTGAAATAAATTGGTCTAAGCATAGAACATACCTAAACTTAACATGATCAAACACACAAGAAATTAGAATATTCCATAGACATATATCATAAACTAGAAGTTTAGAAGTTAGAACTTCGAACCATACCCTGTGGTTTTCTCATTAAGTGATTGAACATCATCAAAATAAAAATGTATTACATAGATATCGAGTCACTGGTAGTAGATACTATATGTGGGAATGCCAATGGCAAATCCAAAATGGGGTAAATACTAGAACTATAGATGGAAGAATCTCAATGGCCCTCCTATCCAAATCATCAAAATCACCACCACTACCACTGCTCTCCCCTCAATCCTTCTCCTCCTCCTCTATATCCAATCCAAGATCTATGGGAGTTAGTGTGAAAGGTGACCCCTAACGAGAATCATCATCGTCAAAAGTGACCAGCTCTAGCACTAGTTCATTAAGATCCAAGTTGGCCAATGCCAACTCAACACTGCTATCCAAACAGATATCATTAAGAAACACATCCCACAAATTTTCTTCTCCTTCAACCACGCCTCCCTTTGCCTATAAATAAGATAGAGGGTTGGAGTGCACATACACCATTGTTTTTGCTCTGAATCGCTCAAACCTACTCTTCTTCCAACCATACAAATTATTGTACATGCTACAACTTCTCTCACAACAAGAGGATAAGTAAACTAAGAGAGGAGTCCCATGGCTAGTTATTGTAGAATAGGGCATTCTACCCCACAGGTTGCCTACCATGCATAGGGATTCTTAAGTTTTAACCCCCTATCTCTCAACACATATAGCATCCAAATCTCCCAATGTCAATGGAAAACTCTACAAAACCTTCCTCCACCTCATCAAGAGATGATCTATCCTGAGATGCCCTTCAAATTGCTTCCTTCCTCCCCTGTGAAATCTCCCCATCCATGTGAGGAGAAAATTTGCATGAAGGCCCACCACTGAACCAATCATTACCATAGTAGCTAGGATTCAATGAGTGAGCCAAGAAATGCACAAGTTTGCAACTCTTATCCCACTTGGTAATAAGAATATCTCGGATGGTGGTGAACAAGAAATTTTTAATGTCCCATACTCAAGGCACTCATTTTGTACACATACTTTATGAACTCAATCAAGTAATCCCAACCCTCATAAACATCTCCTAAGACTAGCTTGTTCCTGTTTGCAAACAAGAACAAAGAAATGATAGCGTCAATGATCTTTATGGTAAGATCTACGCACCCCACCAACCATCATCTAATCATGTAACCTTGACCTTTTTTGAAGCAATTTGATATGTCTTTCTCCCAATTAACAAAATTCGAAAACAACCATTGCCCCCAAAGGATTCTTAACCTCGATCAACCTCTTATGCATAATGAATGACGAGGCAACCCACATATTTGCAATCTTTCAAAAGGACATATGTATGTATTCTTTAAAGATTGTGAGGGAAATGGTATAATTTGTACAAAATTGACATAACTTTCTCATCAATAAGAGTTTCTACCCATGTCACATCCAAAGAAATAGATTTGAGTGCGAAATTCAAATAAAGAACAATGCAAGGTATCCAAAAGAGAGGAGGTTGTGCCTCCATTATGTTGACCTATCCTGTTGAACACCATGATACGTAGCGAATGCCACATCAACGCACATTGCTCTCACATGTACATTGGATATTCCATTGGAATAGTTTGTCACAGGCTCACAACAAAGTTTACAATATTCTACAACCCCTTATTATGCAACATCTTCATTTAGATTCAGATTTAATATTACTAGCTTAGTGCACAAAATACTAAAATGAAGAAGCTAAGCAAATAACACACAATGAACATAAGATGTACCTTAAGAAAGCTCAATATGAGTAAAGCTTACCAACAAGGTGAGACCCTGCCTTGCTCTCTTCTTCTCATTTATGAAATGCAAATACAAAGAAAGGGCACTCACTATGGAGTTTCCATGGACACTGTGGCGTATATGGTTGTTATAAGATCTTCTACTTCATATGTTTTGCTTCGATATCCCACTCCTAGATGCTCTACTCAACTATGGAACAATAAACAATACAAAGATAATGGAGCCCCTTCCTATCCTAGTATTCCAACATTTAACATGGTCTCGAAACCATGCAAGAATAGGGTTAGGGACCAGGGTTTTGGATCCTATAGAATCTTCTTAAAAATCCATGTGATTAGTTCCACATGTATGAGTAATGTGGGCTCACATGGCATCCACTTGATATCATGATGGTTAGTCAAGTAGATAAACTTGCAGAAGGCATAACTTACACATATGAACTCCAATTGAGGTGATCTTTGTGTCATTGGAAATCTCTCGATGTTTAAAACAATATTCAATTATCATTACCAACAATTTATCGTTGTGGATCCACGATTTTAATTATCAGCAATATCGAGGAAAATATCCAAAATTATCAGAAATTATTGGGAAACTTTTAAAAAGTATAAAATTAATCATTTTTTTCAAGTTTTTATTCTTGTAGAGCAACATAAACATCAAAAAACACATTGTCACACAAATATAAAAATAAAACTACAACATAAAATGCATAAGATATCAAGTGATACATCAATCATTAATAGTAGATATTGAAATATGATATTTGTCCTCAATCATAAGTTTTGACTAGATAATACAAAATCACATTAAAACAAAATCGCATAATACAAAATCACATTGAAACAAAAAAAAAAGTATCTCATGAGATGATCATCATGAGGCATCTAGATACTATAATGATAATCCTAATAAAAATGCACCAAGAAGTTGTGGCCAAGGATTAGGTTTCTCTCGCCTTTGAGAAGCGTGTGGTTCCCATGCAATTTCCTAGTTCCTCTAATCTCTCTTTCTAGCAATATCAAGAATTGAGTTCTTTGCAATAAGGACAATGTATGGGGTAGATATAGGGAAAATATCCCCTTCATGCCTTGGGATTTTGGCAAGGTGGGATTTCAAGCAAGTGATTCTGCCAAACATTTCCATTCCACATAACTTGCAACTCAACTTTGTTCTATTATCACCCTCACATGGCCCACCATACTCCCACATTTGGTTCAATGGCTTTGCCATTTTGTAGAGCTCTGATTAAATTTTTAAGTTTTGGAACTACGACACAAAACAAATGTGGAAATTCAAAAAAGAGTAAGAAGAGGCAGACTCTAAATTTATACTATATACTAATCTGGAAAAACAAAGAAAAGGAAGGCAATTGTTTTTTTACATGCATGGAAATATGGATATATTATACCAAAGTAAATCTACACTCCAAAAATGTTGAGCGAATGGCAAAGAAAACTATGGATTTTCCCTTGTTTGCTTGATGAAAATTGGTCACAAGACTCACACAACCCTTAGGGCTCAATCTTAGCACAAGAAAAAATGAAAATGACCCTAAAAAATCCCAAACCGAAACTTTATATCACCTTTTCCAGCAGCAAGGCTATAATTTTCATTCAACTCGCATACTTTCGAAATTATCACAATAATTTCAAAATTATCGTAACAATTTCGAAATTATCGCAATAATTTCAAATGGGCAAATTATCACAAGAATTTTAGGTGATAATATCGACGAGTTTGGTTTTGGTGAGAATATCGCGATAATTCTAATATTATTGTGACATGTGCAACATTGATCTTGAACACTATTAGTTCATTTAAAGTTGACTTTGATCAACATTTTTTGTTTTGAACCCTTGATACTGCTCTTTTAGCATTTGTACAATACTACAAAGGCATATATTCATTTTTGGCAGCACCATTGGAGGTTCAATGAATACAAGTCTAAAGCTATGTAGAAGCCCTTTGGGATGATGATTTTGTGAAAGTGTGTCCTAGATCCCTGACACTGGACAATCATGGCCAATCCTCTTAGGTTCATCTTCATGGTTCTTGGTTTTATGGTACTGTTGACATCCCCCTAGTGGGCGATACTCCGCGACTTGATTGGCATTCTTATGTCTTCAGGTGGCATGTGGGCATTATGGAGGTGGACCTATTAGGACTCATGATTTATGGGAACATCAAGTGTCTTGCCCTATAAAGGCGATTGCTTATTGTAGTTTCCCCCTCATCTTCCCTTAATCTTGATGCACCAATTTGTTCCCCATATGGTTGTCTCATTGAGTCTGTAGGCATTCCTTGGCCTTGGTGTTTTCATCTTGTCATAATTATTCATCATGGTAGTCTCATATTTTCCAATAGTTTGTATTTCCCAACACAATTTACAGATACCAATGCAGGTTCCTGAGCTCCATGGTCATCAAAGGCTCAGATTGATCAACAAAACCTCTCCTTGCCACAACTCAAGGAAGTTTTTCAAAAATGATGATGCAGAAGAAAGTTATGCTGAGTCAAAGAGGGCCATCCTTCTATGGCACATGGGGGCTTTTGAGACGCTTTTGGAGGTCAAATATTGGTGAATATATCAATACGGCAACAATTGCAATACATAACAACAACAAAATACATAATCAATGAGGCTCTAAATGGCCTCTAGACTCTAAAAACCATGTTACAACCATATTGGGCAACTGGCCTTAGACAAATCACTGATCAACATGATCACTCATCACAACTAATATAAATAGGATCATCAACAGGAGCTACATAAACATCATCTAGCTCAAATCCTTCACACTCCTCGGACTCCTCAAGGAAATCTACAACCTCAATAGTAGTCGTAGCAGTCGTAATAGTACTAGGCCTAGCATTAACAAAAGGATGCCTCCAAACCAATTCCAAATTGTTAGAATTCCGCACACTGCAGGTCTAGTGTATGATCTAACTAGAAAGCATAAACACACTGAAAGTGCCTAACCACAAAACTTTGCACAACAAAAATTCTATCAACAATTAAATCAATGTATAGCACACAAGAATTTATGCCCAATCTAATTTCTTATTTGTCCATTAACAAGCAAAACTCAAGGCTACCATACCAGGGATAATGGCCCTTTATATCCCTGTACAATGCAAAATACAAAGTCAATTCCTTTTGACCAAATAGTTAGGATTGAGGCTTTGTCCTCTAAGCCTTCTCTAACCAAACAGCAACACCTACAACACACTAATTTCACAGTTGTAGCAAATTAATGCATAACCAACCTGCCTTAAATTACCAAAACAATCATTTTCTTACCTAGCAGTCCATGGCCTACTCCCTTGGGCCCTTGGGCTTACTCCTTTAGCCTTTTGTCATTCCTTAGCACACTCAACCTTCATCCTTTAAGCCTTCGTACTCTCGCTATTCCACCCTTCGTTCAACTTGCAACCTTACTTCTCTAGCTGCGGCCTCCTCCAAACTTCGGCTATTCCTTTAGCCTTGAATGGACAGCTCCTCTGCAACCTTGTTTAGTTGTGATTTGGTATTTTTGCAACCTGTTTTAGCCTTTCAGTCTGTCTCAAACCTGCAGCTAGCCTGACCAGGCTTGTGGCGTTCTTTCTAGCTCTCCAAATAGGCCCTGACTTGGCTCTCTTTGCAACCACAAAACTCAACCAAATACCCTTCAGCATGCATCTTCCTTTAGCAAGCCTCTTTTAGATTTTGTGGTTGTCTTTCTCTAACAAAAACAAGGTTTTATTTTGCTCCAAGCCTCCTCCTTCCTGCATCTCCTTTTATTGCTTGCAGCTAGGTCACTTCTAGCCTTGTTCCTCACAAAAAGAATGCTCCTTTTGTCTCATTGCCTTTGTAGTTATACTTGTCCAAGTGGTGTGAAACCCCAAAGGGTGTGTCTCTTGGCCTTGTTGGCCAACCTAAGCTAACTTGATACCTTAAGCCAACAATATTTAAATTTGAATATTAAATATTTTTCCTTGGGTGCAAAACCACAACAAACAAACCCGAAATCCCCAAGCGGAAATACCTTTCGGGCTACCCAATTTCAACACTCCCTAAGTTAGGAAGGTCTTTTTGTCATGTCCCCAATTTTGATTTTTCCACATTATAGACAATCTTGGAAAGAGGAGACTTTTTGGCATTGGGATTTATGAGATAAAAAGGAAAATTGTAGCTCTAGTGGAATGTGGGGATAACAAGAGAGAAATTTGACCCAAGGAGGGAACTCGCACTCTTGGAGGAGAAAGAAAAGAGAAAGAAGTGTGAATTAGGAGAGAGAGAGAGAGAGTGGGGACCACAAGGAAAGAAGAGGCCAACAAAATATAAATAGAGCTTGAGGGCCTCACTTTTGGTATCTTTGGTCATTTTACAATTTCAACATTAGTTCTCTTGAGTTGCTTAGCCAAGACAACCGTGTTGTTTAGCACAAGGAATTTCTGAGCGAGAATTCCACCTCTATGTTAAGTGAACTCTGGGTGTCACCCTAGGAGAGTAAGGAGTCCATCTCAGGGCCTCTCTAGGAGCTACATTGTGAACTATTTCTAGTTGGTGACTATTTCCAGCTGGTGTGTGGTTCTCTTAGGATGCAAAAGGAAATTCGAAGAGCTGAGAGAAGCTAGCAAACAATGGAGTTTTGGCTAAAGAATTTGTAGAAAGTTATCCATAGGGATTTTCTCCTTGGTGATTTGTAAGGCTAAGAGTGTTGCATTTTGGAGGGCCAAATTTATCTATTTCAGGGCCTATGTAAGGGATTCTGGATAGCTACTGCATAGACATTTTGATAAGGAGATTTGGGGAGCTCGGACTAAGGAGAAATAAAGAGGTTTGGAGGGGTGACTTGCAAGGGTTGGAGGAGATTTTTCTAGGAATTGGTTGGCTTTCTACAGTAGAATTCTTTCTACGGGGCATTTTCCCAGCAAGTTAGAGGCATATGCATTTCTTGGGGTGACCAGGGCATGTTGGATTCAGCCCAAACTCTTTCTGGGTTTTTGTGGGTTTATTAAGAGGAGGCTCTAGCTAAATTTACAGAATTTTCTAGGCAGTATTCGAGCCATAATCCTAAATTCTTATAGTAGGGCATATCGTTGGTTAGCTAGGAAGTTTGCATCACTTAGTGGGTTCAATTTTGGTTTGGAGTTGAGCCAAAAAATTTCTGGGTATTTTTGGGTTTTAGGAGAGGAACTCGTGGCTGTAATTTCAGATTGATTCGAGAGATATTGAGGGTAGAATTCTAGTTCCATCCCAACAACAGTTAACAAAATTTCTAGGCAGTGCACAGGTTTTGTGGGGAGCTTTTCCAGCACTTGGATCTTCATTGTTTCACCTGGGTTTTGCATTCCTTGCATAAGCAGTCCCAAACTCCCAAGTTCCATTGCTTTATCATTGTACTCATGTTTTATCAATATTAATAAAGTGGCCTAATTGTTCTGCCTTTATTTCTTGGTGTTTAATATGCATGTGCGGTAATTGTCTAAGGTTGTTATTTCCTTGTATATGTCTTTATTAATTGTTGTAAATTTTCAATTTGGAACATTAGAGTGGTTTCAGAGCATGATCTTGGCCAGTTGTGGGGAAGCAAGCAAGATCATGGAGGTGTACGCATGCATGCATAATGATGGGTGAAACTATGGACATTTCGGTGATCCAAGGAAGATGGAGTACACAGAGAATCATGGAGGAGATCAACAAAAACAATGAGATACTAAAAGAAAATGATGAGAAACTAAAAGAATTATGAGCCCAGCTGAGTAGCATTAAGGGGATAAACCGAAGCCAACCTCATCCTCATGACAGAGACCCTAGAGTAAAGCATGCCGCGAGGGTGAAGCGATTCACATTACTTATGGGAGATCAACCAAAGCATGGCATACAGAACACAGTGGGAAAAATAACCCTCACCCTATTTGATGGTTCAGCTAGGAGTTCCGTCAAAAAATGAGTGCAAGAATTGGACAAATACTTCCGGCTAAGCCCATGAGAGAGGTGGATTTCGTTAGATATGCCACTTATCATTTGGATGGAGATGCCATGGAGTGGTGGTATTGTGGACTAAACCTTTTGCATCATGTAGGCATCACGTCTTACAGGGAGTTCACACGGAGGCTCATAGATAGATTTGACCGAGAGGGTATTGTTGCACACTTTTTGTCTAAGTTCCAAGGAAGCAGATATGCCAAGATTTTTCAAATGATCAAATCATTAGTCAACTGTTTATTGAGTCATTGTAGACTCATTCTGCAAATTTATAATGTAAATGATGCTAGTAGGACCTTATGTGTATGTAACAACCTAGGTAAGTCTATTATTTTGGCAAGAGTTTAATCCTAGGAGGTTTTTGTCTCACTGAATCATCTGTGTTTCTAAACACAAATAGTCGGCAAAGTTTTTCCCTCCAACCTCACCCCAAAGCTAGGGTAGAATTCTTCATCAAAATCTTAGGTGAGTCCTAGTCTTTCAATCAAATTTTATGTAAAAGTGATTTGGGAATAATTTAAGCCAATTCGCTAAATTATTTTATTACAAATCACTTGGTCTACTACATCATATTGTGTCGCAGAACTAGGTATGTAATTTGAGGGTCTAAGCCGAATGGGTATTCCCCCTTTAAGGGTTGAATTTGTAAAAATCTTATGTAAAATATATTTTGGTGCATGATCACTCATACTTAAATACCATGGCTAAAATATTAGAGGGTGGAAAAAATTATTAATCCCCTCAAGTGTCAATTAATTAAATTTTCTGGCAAAAATAAATAAAATTCCTAAGCCAAAAATTTAATTAATTAGAGTCAAAATTAAATGTCTAGAGAAATTAAATTCTCCAAGTGGAAAAATTCGTGGGTCTCAAAGGAATTAACTTTTGATAATCCTCCATTAAGGGAATATTGGAAATTTCAAGTAAAATTGGACCCTTGGACCTTGGTGGTTAAGTCAAAGTCAATTTTTTGAGGAAATTAGCTCAAAATAATTAATTTTTAGCTAGTAAAAAAGGGATTAAATGAGAAATTCGAAAATTCCTCAAAATAAATATTTTCAACAGCTAAGATTAGAAGATCACCAAAGATTTATCAACGACTAAGATTATTTTGACAAGGATCAAGCCAACTAGTTGTTATTTTTCCACTTGGAAGATTTATCTATATATAAAGAGTCATTTGAGTCTCAAGCCATCTGATTTTTGGCTAAGAAAATTCTGTAAAAAAATTGATATAATGTTATTGTCCCGTTGAAAACATTTTTTGGATCATAATAAAGACTTTAGGGTGTAGTTCATGGTGTTCAGTGGTCACTGATTTGTGGCATGTGCTAGGTACGGGCTCTCCTATATTCTGCTTAATTATTTTTAAAAAGTTTGTTTTTCATTAGATGGGGATAAGAACATTCTATTAATAGATTTTGGGTCTATTTTAGGTGATCTGATTCGCCATATGTCTAACAAGCTTTCTTGAGAAAAATATATAGTGTTTGCAGGTTCCCCAATCCTTGGGCTCCAAGTTCACAAACTGTGGGCATGAATTGACCTTGCTTGGACTCCAGATATTTGTTGTGGTTTATCTAATTTCGCTAAGTCTGTAGCTTACATCTATTTTCCAAAGTATTATTAGCCATTTATCAAAGAAAATTTTATAAATCTCAAAAATTTATTTCAAAACCCTTCTATATTTGTAAATTTTGTAAACAGATTTGTATAATAAATTTGTAAATTATATTCTCTAATTAGGGTTTTCGGGTTTTAAGATTTTTGTATATATTGGGGTTTTAGGTATTTTTTATCTCCAATTTTGCAGGTGAAATCAAGTGAAAGAGTTGGAATAGAGCTAGATCTAGGCCTTTGAGAGTAAGATCTAGTCTCTAAATTTTTTGCGCTGAGGGTCTTAGGCCATTTTTCACCTAGTCGTGGCCTTAGGAAGCCTCGGCCTCCCTCCTAGACCTTGGACAATTGCCCTTCAAACTAGCCATGGAATTTTCTATCCCTTTCCTCCCCTCTTCCTCCTTCGTCCTCCTCTCCAACCTTCGCTCTCCCTTTTGGCCCTTTTTGCCCTTCTTTTGGACCTCACTCATCCCTAGACCCTAGCCGCTAAACCATATAGGGCCTTTCTCCCCCAGCATCAAGCCTTCTTAGCCTTCTTTCGCCTCCTTTGCCTCTTCCTTGGCCTCCTAAGCCTTTTCTTGCCCAACGGTAGCCCTACTGGGCCTAGCATTGCTCTTTGGCCCTAATTTGACCTCTGTCCATTTCTAAATTTTTTGGGACTGATTACTTGGTGGGTTTTTCATAAATTTGGCTTAAAAGCTTGTGTTTTCAGGTGGCAACTTCATTTCAAAATTTTGGCAAATTTGGGCAAGGTGATCTACAAGGCCTTAGGCCTAGGTTTTGCTCTCTAAACCCTCATTTCCTCACTGTTTAATTACAACCATAAATTTTGATCTGTAACAGTGAATTAAAAGCCCTAAAACACACATAATTGGTCAAAATACTTAAAAAATTGCATAGTAAAATTTTCCTAAATTTTTGGCCACTTGGGCATTGCATATTTCGCCTAGATCTAGTTTTTAGCTTGTTGGAATATCTCTTTTTAGCTTTCTGGAATATCACTGCATAACTGAATAATCAGATCTGATATTTTCTGAAAATCGCATCTTAAAAGCCCTAAAAATCTATTTTTTCAGTTTGGCAAGCTTACTCTAAGCTTTGGGCATATTTTAGCACTTTTTAAAGCACTAATAACTCACTGATTGTTTACACATTTATTTACTGCTGTAATAAATGTTCTCATATCCGATATATCACTGAATATTGCATTTCAAGTGGGCTAAAATTCGCAAATTTACATTGGCAAGTCACTAGATTACTCATTGGTCATCTTATTATTCATATGTTTGGCAATTTCCTTTTTTGAAGCGAGATATTTACTGTTGTCCCATATTGCATCATAAGTAGCTCTTCATCATTTACTTGGTTTATAATGATTTATGTGTTATGCTCTAACAATCTCGTCTTGTGATCTATTTTGAAAATTTGTTAACTTGGCACTAAAATCACTCACACATCTAAGTTCTAATCTTGTTAATGATTTGAGTTACCTTGGCATTTGAAATCTAAATTGAAGTATCTCTCTCTTCTATGTGTGGAATTGGCATTATAACATTGACATAAGATCATTATTGGAATATCTTGTGTAATTGTAATTGCCATCTTGTGTTGATAACCATTGGCTAATTGATAAGTGGATAAGTGTTCTAAGCTCCTTTCATTTTTGTCATTGGTTAAATATCTTGTGGATTGATCTATTGTTGGCACAAAATAAATTAGCACTTTCTTGTTTGTGAGATTGCACATAACTTGTTGATAAGTACCCTTGTCATTAAGGATTGATCATAACTTAAAGTACTTAAAACATTAAGCTAATCTCAAAACTAAGAATTTCACTCATCATCATTGCAAAAGCATTCTAGGCTCGGCTTGCATTAAAAATGTTACGAATATAAATTATATAAAATAAAATAAAAATAAAAAATGTAAATATTAAATAATCAAAATAATGATTATGTTAAGTAGTCATTAAGTTAAGTGAAAAGCCATGCCTCAAAGACATGCCCAGTCATGAATAGACACCTACCTAGATATATAAGCAGGGCCTCATCTTTACAATTCTCATACTTCTACATTTTATATATATTGATAAATTTTTATTACAAATACCTTTTGTGTATTTTAACATTAAAATCAACAAGCTACAGTTTTGTTGCTTCAGTGGTATCAAAGCCATGCGAGTCTTTGAACGTTATCCGCCGCACAATATGTCATTAAGTTTTCGCCCTGAATTCATTGAGTAGTTTAGTAAAAATCAAGAAAAACTTCAACAATTAGAAAAATCATGTGCAGAAGTTACAGCACGTCTAAAGGAAATCAATAATAAGAAAGATGATAGTGACAGTGAAGAAACAAAACAAGGTGAAGCAGGAGAATAAGATTTCAATCAGAATGATGATAATGAAAATGAAGATGTAATAGATAATGATGAATATGAAAATGATATCAATCAAGATGGTAAAGAAGATGAAGCAGTAGATGATTATAATGTTGAAGATGAAGATGTTGCAGAAAATGATCGAAATGATGATTCTGATGAAGCTGATATAGATGAGGATACAAATGAAGTTGGTCTTGATGTGGATGAGAATGATATAGATCAAGATGACGATCCAAATGGAGATGATATGGATGAGGACTATCTTGAGAAACAAGAAGATGAAAAATATCATAACAATGAGGAAGATGTTGAAGAGGACAGTGATGATGATGAAGAGAAAAATGCGGAAGAAGAAAAAGATCATGTTAAGGTGCAGAGAGATATTTTGGAGGGTCTCGTGGCTCGAATTGTAAGCTCAGAGAATACAACACATCTAAAGAAAGTGTTGGAGGAAGTGCCACCTCCGACCATCCTTGAAGCTTCATGTGAGTGTGGACAAGGGTTACGTGAGATATGTAGAGCTAATAACTCGAGTGAACAACAACAAATAAAAGCTCTTCCTAGAAGTGTTGGTACTGCAATGTGCCCAGACTACACTGATTGGTTTGGCAATGGAGTTGTTGATGCAATGACTAAAGCTTCAGACAGATCTCTGGTGTTGAAGTTTATGCAATCACATCCTGCAAACTATGCGACTTCAAAGTTATAGGAAATGATACAATTGATGAGACACAAAATTTCCAGTTGATTTTAAACGTCGTTACAACTTTCATTATGTACCCAGGAAGTCTCGAGGGAGAATTTTTGCTTCTTCTGCAGGGACAGCCATTACAAGATCAAATGAAGAAAATGATGGAATTAAAAACCCTTTGATTGATATTGCCATTACCAATTTTGTCCACCTAAATCTAGAGCCAGAACTGCACGCAGATCTGAAGTTGCAAAGTTAAACATCCCCTCTACTAGCTTATTTTACTACAAGCTAGTTTGTAGGGGGGTTGCTTCATTAATTGAATATCCCATTAAATTCAAGTCACTGTTGAATTCACCACAACCCTAACCCCTCTGTTGTTTATCTTATATATTTTTTGAGTCAAGAAAAATGGGATTGGTGTAGAGTTCATCTTCAAATTGTAATGGAGCAGTCGTCCAACAAGGAGAATCCCCAGATGCTCATGGGCTTCATTTGCCGAATTATGATAATAATAATAATGGAGGAGTAGTTGTCCAACAAGGAGGAGAAACCTCAAATGTTAATGGGTCTCATGTGCCTCAAAATGACAATAACAAGAAGGAATGTTGGGGCGTTTTACCTCCCATGGGAGGAACAAATCCAAGTAAGAAAATACTGGTGTTGGATCTAGACAGAACATTGGTGCAAGCGAGTAGGACGCCCATGCCGGTCAGCTACCATTATTCCATCACCTTCTGTGGACGTGAAAGACCTTCATATTATGTGTTGAAGAGGCCAAGGGTCGACCAATTGTTGCAACATTTGTTCGCCACAGGGTTATACGAAATTGTATTGTTCACCGCAGCACCCAAAAAATACGCAAACGTTGTGGTGGATGTGTTGTTATATTCATTGTCTGGCACAAACAGCATTCACATTGATACATAATTCTGCCCACCCACCGCCTGTTGAATGAGCATTACAGGAAAGTTGGAGACGTGCTCGACGTGAAGGACCTGTTAATGCTTGGAAGAGATCTGAGGAACATTATATTGTCTGACAAATAGACCAACACACTTAAAAAACGCTGTCGTCAAGCATCGTACATGGCTCGGTGTATGTATAAGGTTGGTCGATCTATATTTGCCTTTGATACATCGTGATTAATATACAATTGGGCTCAACAACATTACATTATAGTTATATTACAAAACAAATTTAATTAATTAAAATTATTGAATTAATTAAATTATTTTATATATATATATAATAATATTTAAATTTATATATATATATTTATATATATATTAGTTAATTCAAAAAAAAACGCAAGGAGAAATCGAAAAACCTTAATTCCAAGACAATAGTACTAATGACTTACACATACCGGAAAGTCGTGAGCAAGGAAGGAATTATTAGCAAATAAGCTTTGAGGACAAAGCTTTTCGAAGAGGAAGGCAATGTTAAGAATATAAATTAAATGAAATAAAACAAAAATAAAAAATGTAAGTATTATATAATCAAAATAATGATTAAGTAGTCATTAAGTTAAGTGAAAAGGCATGTCTAAAAGACATGCCCGGTCATGAAAGGACACCTGCCTAGGTATATAAGCAATGTCTCATTGTGACAATTCTCATACTTGTACATTTTATATATATTAATAAATTTTTATTACAAATACCTTTTGTGTATTTTAACATTAAAGTCAACAAGCTACAGTTTTGTTGCTTCAAAAAACTTACCTCCAAGTATAAGCTTGGTTGATAGACTCCTGGGACAACCCTTTCTCATTAGCTTGAGGGATTCAGCCCTTCTTAGTGGTTAACACAGTGACCTTGCAATCGTTAGAGCCATAGTCTCTACAGCATCGGAGGCACTATGTGGTTGGAACACAGAGGGAGGTATCGTTGATCAAGCCTTTGCTTGCTTCCCATTGGCTTTCATCCCATGACCTACTCTAAAGACTATTCTCAAAACAGTTAAGGGAAAGGTTCCATTTAGACCAAGCATATAATCTAAAACTAACCAAGATCCTTGCATCACACTTTGATTTTAGGATTTGCACTTCATATAGGTTAGTTATTTGCCTAAGCAACAGTTGTCCATCTGGTTACTTGGTCATAATTTATAGTAAGCAAGATTTTTGACTCCATAAGTCACTGGTCTCAATTCCAAATCTAATTAGATCCTTAAGTCTTCCCAAACTTTTACCAAGTCGCTAGGCCACTCAGTTATGTCTCCTAGGCAAGTTGGTTCCCAACTTGCTTTACACCATCTCATTTCCATAGTGACTAACCCCATAGCCTATTGTTGGGAGACAGCTACAACGGAGTGGGCGGGGATTAGAGTGACAGCGCCCGCCCTGAGTCGTTGTTGCAGTGCATGTACAATCTGAGATACAACAAGTACCAGACCTCCTCAAAAGGAGTGGACAAGATAGGGGGAGTTAGAAGGTGAGACAAGGAGCGTTTCTGCTAGTGGGGCCCTGGCTTTAGATATATGAGCCTGATGATGAGGTTGAGCATGAGGTTAATGGCATGCAGGAGGAGCATGTAGATATACCCAGTGTGACACAGGAGCCACCCTTGTTGGAGATCCCTTGATAGCTCCAATTGAGATAGCTACAAGGAGAGTAGAGCACGCATCCATGGGCCATCCATTGATGAGGTGCCAATAGGCATAGAGGCACCCAAATCCATGACAGACTTGTTGGACGATAGCCATTGACAGTTGGCCAGTGAGGATGTTTTGTATGATGGGTTGTCAATGCAGGAGCAGTCGAAGCCTCATGTTGAGGTCGTGATGGAGGAGGATGCATAACCATCCTTTGGGCTAGCCAATGACGAGCGAAGGCGAAGAGAGCACACATTGGGACTTCAGCACAGTTTACTTCAGAGGCACACTAGTAGAGCTTTCAACATTATTAGCCCACCTCCATACATCAGACAAAGGGAGGCAAAGTTGCTTAAACAGATCATGGGGGATAACTAGGTCAACAAGAGCAAGCAACTTGAGTTGAATATGGCATCGCACCAAAATGGAGGGCTTGCTCCATACACAAGAGATTGTGC
This sequence comes from Pinus taeda, assembly GCA_000404065.3. Classification (NCBI taxonomy): domain Eukaryota; kingdom Viridiplantae; phylum Streptophyta; class Pinopsida; order Pinales; family Pinaceae; genus Pinus; species Pinus taeda. Next base: position 162,928 of record APFE030821390.1, on the reverse strand, counting down.
ATTCAATCCCTCCTTTGGGATTGGATGACTAGAGGTACTGAGTTGGTACCTGATGAAGAAGACTAGGAGGTTAGATGCATCCATGGTCACGGTTCAGTAGGGGCCGTGGATTACCAGAGTAGCTTGAGAGCCAGACTGTTGCTGGGATTCAGGTGGGATTCTCCATCTCATCGTGGAGTCGGTAGGTGATGGCAGTGGTTATGGGATGGACTCTGTGGTTGGGCGCACACACCTTTTCATATCCCCTTCAGAGTTCCGAACAACACTAGTGATAGGATGGATTGAGAGGGGAGCAAGCAAATTTCATGAGATGCTATAGCAGGTTGGTCGTGAATGGGGTAGTAGAACGATCAATGTACCCTGCAGGAGTTGGTCGGAGGTGGTGGCATCGACAAGGCACCAGACAGTGTCTTGTATGGAGCCGAGGATTTTCCACTGATGCAGGGGACACCGAACAACACTGTGGGGCCACTGGCACTAGCACTTAGGGACGTTTGCCTATTAGATCTCCCCGGTAGGCTTAGGAGAGGAGGTCTACAAATCAGGGGCAGTGGTAGTGAGTTAGGGGAGATAGTGATGCAGGCATGATGCAAGATGCCCACTGACTCAATTTTAGACCATGTCATCCAGGGGTGCATAAGGGTATGCAACGATGCACAATGGTATACAGAGGAGCATTGTTAAGTTTAGGTATGTTCTATGCTAGAGCAATTTATTTAAATTTTCACAATTGGCAATCACATCAGCATTATGATAAACTGCAGATAGAACATAAATATAAAACGC
>APFE030821390.1:112695-153002 GCA_000404065.3 Pinus taeda | reverse complement strand
CTTTGATCAAATCTTCTTTTATCTTCAAAGTTCAGCAGAGAAAGAGAGAGAGAGTACATTTACAACAGAAGTCAATACTTTGACTTATCTAGAATCGTATCATGATGAGATCAGTTGAACACATTCTGCTTCAACTGATTCTCAAGGTGACTCCTTCACCTATCATCGTTCTGCATCTCGTCCATTTGCTGCCCCTGATCGTGTAGCACCATCATGCTGCTCATGATCATTGTGCTGCCCACACATCTGTTGTCCATGACCTCATACATCATGTTGCCCATGTGTTGCCCATAGATCATTCTTTAGTTCATATACATATCAGCCTAAGCTGCTTGCTATGGCTTGCAACCTAGCAAAGCAGCTAGGCTATAGTTCCAGAATCCTCCACGCAATCCCTTTATTTGCTGCATATAGGGTTTGCTATGTTAATGGTCTCCTTGATTAATGACACCTTCTCACAATGTATTGGAATTCCTCTTGGTAGCTACAGGTTTCCTTTGCGGACAGAACTCTTCGACTGTGGCTAGACACTATTATGATAGCAACCAGGTCCTAGGACCTTTCCATGACTGCGTACATCCATGAATGCGTATAATGCGTCTCTTCCACTACGGCTTCATCCCTTCAAGTATACCGAGAGCCCAGAACGTATGATAATGCTACGTTTGACTGCAGCTTCATATGTTGACCCAATACATAGATTATGTTGCGTTCATATATAGTCTAACTGCGTGTAGATCTCTGCCCTATGTTAGGGCATCACGTTGACTACATAAATGTCATGTATAACCAGCATATGAACGTAACCATGACCACCATATAAATGTGTCTCCATTATCTGTGTGTAAGTATTTTCAAGACCTGTGCATAAGAGTTTCTATGAACTGCGTATTAGTGTCTCAATGACCATCGTATAAGGTTTCTTGGACAGCATATTAGGGCCTGTGTATAAGGCTTCTGGACAGCGTATTGAGGCCTCACTTTGACAGCAAATTAGGGCATCCATTGACTGCGTCTAGAGCTTCTTGGAACAACGTATTAGGGCCTCCATTTCTGCGTAGAATCCTTACCATGAACTGTGTATAGGTTTCCATGATCATCGTAAGAATGTCTTCCCTTACTGCGGTTAGGAGACTCCATTACAAAACTGCGTTCAGATGTGTTAGGGCTTCTTGAATAGCGTGTAGGCTAGGGCATCATCTAACTAGGCCAACGTATTCTTTTTGTGTTTCTCCTTCTCCATAAACCCAAGACTTGGAGAGGAGATCACATCAAGAATATGTGTCCAAATGACTTCAAGTCCTCAACAATTTATATTAAAACGTAGATGATGAATAGACACGTCTATTGGGCTTCTTAGCCTACTCAAGTTGCTGGTCAGCTTGATAATAATTTCATAACATAAATAAATTCATAACTTCATAAATACTTATCGGAACCGGATGATCTTTAGATCAATCCTACACCTCTCAATGAGAGGGATCCAATAAAAATATCAGCTGCCATAAATAAGCTGATCCACATGGAGTTTGGCCCTAGTTGCCAATTTAACAAGCATGGAGGTGCGTGGTGGTGTGCAGTGGTATCAGAGCAGGGACGCACTGTTGTGTGCAGTGCCACACTATGGTGTAGGAGGAGTGGTTCACATCATAGTGCATTCCTCATATAGTATGACGAATACATCAATACAAGAGGGATGCCAGCTGATTCAGGATGATGCAGCGACATGTAGCAAGGTCCAGCAGTGCATAGAGATGTGCAACTAGGTGCAGTAGTATGCCAGGGGGCACAAGTATACATGGTTATCTATAGTAGTGTGAGGGCCTACACTGCAGACAAGGGAAGTGCTACTAACAGGGAGATTCCTTAATAAGGAGGCCAGTCATAGCAGTGAGGTAGGCATACCTAGGTTTGGGCAGCAAAATGGTCACAGGGTTGGTCGTGAGCTTCCATATGGGTTATTCAACATATCCATCAGAACCCACACATCTATCACTCTCCAGCATTGCACACTAACGCAGGGGATATGGTATTGTCTCTTGATTCTCTCATCACGAGCGACAGGAGGTTCATATGAGACAGTTGGACAACACACAGTGCATCAGGAGAGAGACTTTCCAGCTATGGCAGATGGTCAAGGCGCAAGTTGGTAGATGCACGTTTAGGGATGGTTCAGTCTTCGACAGAGGTGGCATGTGCTCTGTCCTTGAGCTCACACTTAGAGAGATGCATGACACACTTTGGGCATAGCATTCCAAGGAGTTATGGTAGCATATACAACAAGTGGTGGATTTTTCTTATAGGCAGATGTTTAGACTCCAAGACCCAGGAAGTATTGGGGTGCGCCATCAAGAGACAACATAGCAGATCTCACTATGTGATATGGCAGGCAAACGGCAATTTAGCATGCATCAAATTTATTCATGGTATACAAAGTTTATCTATTGGATACATACGATGGTCAAAGATGAGGCATAGAGGGCTCCCAACAACAAGCAACATGTCACAGCAGCAGGAAGTGAGGATTGGGGGTTGTGGACCTTCCATATGGCTATGGGATCCTAGGATCCAAATGACTAGTGGGACACTTCATTTCTTGGTGAGTACAATCAGGATGGCAAGTGATCCGGTTCATTCTCAGGCTAACACATGGGGAATCACCGAGATCGTCCTCATATGGCGAGGCACGTTGTTGCTCAGGATTGGGGCCAGCCATGGAGAGAAGCCCTAGCATTGTTGAGTCGCCTTGGCAAGTTGGGCATAACCTCAATGATCACATATATTATGGCCAAGAGTTACAAGAGAGAAGGCTATAGCACGTGTTGGAAAATGCAAAGTGGTAACATATTTGAATCTTATTTTCCTTAACTTTAATATTTGCTTATGAACTTAGTTATTTTCTTGAGTTCTTTGGTTATATCATTTCATCGTACAAATATCAAGAACGAATCAATAATAGAGGACACAGAAATTGTAGAGATTTTGAATAATAAACACATATTCAATGGAGATTATCCTAATCATGTACTATTGCGGAATACATACACAATACATAAGCTCCTCTACGTTGATCATCAATATAGCAGCATCAATAACAATAAAACATCAAGAGCATGCACACATTAACACAGTATGTAACCAGGGGAAAGCTTACAGCTGAAAACCCCACACTATCTGTATATTAATAATTGAGAACATGTAACATTACAATAGTCAATACTTCTCACAAGTATCCAGCACTATCTCCACCTGTTACACACAATACAGCTCAGATCTGATCTCCAAATCTATTCCACTGCTTGCCTGCCTCCACTGCTCAATACCTGCTCAAGAATGGATGAGAATGGTTGAACCAAACTCGTATTTACCTCAAAGGAATCACTCACACTGGGAATCACGTGAGCAGAGGCTATAATCTCTTGGTATTGGCCAATTCTCATTGGCATAACTCAATCCCATTGATTGTGCAAATCCTCATGCACAACTATAGTCACAACTGATAGCAATCTGATCCTCTAACACCTGTCCCTGCTGAACTGAACAAGCACTGACATGCAACTGAGTTAACTGATGTATTCTTTAGTTGCATTATGAGTTAATAATTAATTAACAACTCATCACTAGTGTATTTGTCAGTTAGACTAAATACAACTAGTTCAACTAAGTCAAACTGAACACAACTCCATCAACTCCTCAATCAACTCCACCAAACTCAAACACTTGAGTTCTAACTGAAGTCATGCATGCAACAACTCAACTGACCCACAAAGAAAATGCATTTCCTTCTGACAGCTGCATGTGCCACATCTGTAGCTCAAACTAAAGTGCTCCAAGAGAATAAGATAAAGTTTATAGTCTAAATATTATTATAAGCTAATAATATTTGACTTCTCTATAATTAGACTTGACAGTGTCACTGTTGTTGTCTAAAAATAGAAGTCCATCTACTTTTGCCAGCTTGACCAATCATCCATAAACAGCATCCTGCAACTCATAGACATGATCCATATGTCTAAAAATAGACTTTGCGCCATAATTTTCCTGAGGGCCCACTTAGTGAAGGTGACTCTTTTCACTAAGCTCCATCATCTTGTTGCAATCTCAACAGAAATTAGGCTCTAAGCTAGGGCATAACGCCTCCAAGGGGTAAACCCATACTCCTTTCTTGTTAGAACCTGCTTCAATTGAGACACAAAAACCCAAACCCTAGACCAAGTACCAAGTTAGCCCTTCCACAAATATTTCCCTAATTCTGCTTCAACCAGATTCAAACTACAACAACTTCGACCTGCCAGCTTCAATACTGCAACTTCAACCCTACAATTTTGTCCTTGCAGTTTATCTAGAAACCCTAATCCAGCTTCCTCTTGAGACCTACCTAGAGCAAGACAACTCTCCCAAGGTCAATAATATCAAAGTAGGGCTTCTCTTCCTTCCAGCACAAGATTCTTGTTAATTTTAGATAACAATGGTATGTTCTATGCTTTAGCACAATTACTTCAATGTTCCTTATCAACCCAATGACAATCTCCAATTATATTCAGTAGCAATCACATTAACTTAAACACATTGATAGTAAATGTAGATAGAACATAAAAACATGTGCAGAAGACAAGCCAAGACAAGAGGACACAAGATATGGCGGATGCCAAGGACAAACCCTAATGTGGGGAAACCCTTTGATCAAATTTTCTTATTATTCCTCAATAGTTTAGCAGAGAGAGAGAGTGTACAAATATCATAATTACATGCCCAAAACAGTCCTGCCAAATCAGCAATCAATGCAACCCTAACCAGAAAATCAACGGTGGTCAAAGCTGCCCCAAAATTCCCTCCAAGCAACTCGGTCAACAGCAAAAGAATTCGGCCTACAAAGGGATTCAAAGTCAACCAAAAAGCAGTTCGGTCAACACAGTCAAGCCTGTTGTAATTTCTGCGGTCAAACTAGAAAGTCAATGCTCAAGTTAACTCAGTTAAACTGTCCCCAAACACCTCGAAAACCATGCCAATCAATGCGGCCTTCAGAAATTGGAATTTTTCCCTCCAAAATGAAGTCAACGCATGGTCAAACAATCCGTGTCAATGCTACCCTAATCCCTGAAATTTTCGGCCTTTAAAACCATTCCAGAAATTCGTCCTCTTCCACATGCGAAGTAGAGAAGCCTCCAAGGTGTACGAACCAATCAAGAGAGGAGAGAGAAGATGATGTGATGAGTTGAGATGATGTCCAAATGAGAGAGAGGTCACTTGTATTTATACACTTCGTTGAGGGTGAGGAGACACATCCATTGGCTTCATGAGCCTACATTTGACTGAGGCCAACCTTGACAATTTGACCACGAGAAAGAATAAATTCCAATTTTACTTGTTAGAATGAGATGATCGTTATATCAAAATTGTACCTCTCAAAAAGAGGAATCCAATGCAATAATCATCTCCATTAAATGAGTTGTCCTAAGGTGGAAGTTGGCGCTAGTTGCCAATTTTAACACTCCCTCTCAATTAGGGAGAATTCACCCTAGCAATCCATCTATCATCATGCCATCCTGTCATCATGTACCATCCCTGTCATCACTACCTTGCCCTGCTCTACTCTGTTGAACCATGAAGTAATAATGAAGAAGTGATCGAGAGTGATTCATAAGATCATTCCACTCTCCATTGACAAAAGTCAATCCTTAATCCCAGATCAAGTTGTTGAACACCATGCATCCTAGTCATACAGAGTACGGCAGTACACGCTGCATCCATCGGTAGTGCTATGGTCTCTATCCATCTTTTCCCAACTCATTGGCCAGATGAGAGGTACTTCCCATGAGTCCCGGACTTTATGGGTAGGATGTGTGTCGGGGCATCAGTAGGAGAAGTTGAACCACTCATCCTACTCATATGCCATAGGAGAAGGTGAACCATTCATCCTATGCATATGTCAATCGTAGGGGAAGGTGAACCACTCACCCTACATGCATGTGTCCGAATAGGGGAAGGTGAACCACTCACCCTACACACATATCAACCATAATGGGGTATCACAGGGGAAGGTGAACCACTCACCCTATATCCAGCGCACCACTGGGGGAAGGTGAACCACTCACCCTATGGGTGCTCATAGCTCCAAGAAGTACCCCAAGCCCCTAGGAGCTCCCAGAGCTCTATGTCCAACTCATACGGGACCCTCATAGGAGGGTTGTTCCATGACTCCAAGTCTCTCTTTGGAAGGTTAAGAATTTGACCTTCCCCAAAGGTTTCGTGAGAATGTTTGCGACCTGATCATCTGTCCTGATGTGTTGGAGCCTTATTGATCCTCGTTGTACCATATCCCGGATAAAGTGGTACCTGATATCAATGTGCTTGGAGCGGTCGTGGAACACAAGATTCTCTAATAGGCGAATCCCACTCTATGAAGAAATAAAACTTATAGCTTTTTGTATTTAGCTGTTAAAATACACAAGATATTTTGTAATAATAATTTATTATATATACAAATGTACAAGATGTTGAATGCTACAATGAGGACCCGCTTATATACCTAGGCAGGTGCCCTTTCATGATTGGGCATGTCTTTTGGACATGCCTTTTCATTTAACTAATGACTATTTAGCATAATCATTACTTGATTATTTATTTTTACATTTATTTATATTTAATATTTATTGTTAGTTTATATAATTTATCATCGTAACATTGCACCTTCCTTTAAAAGCTTTGTCCTCAAAGCTTGTAGTTATCAATTTCCTTCACATCGACGTTGGTCATCTCAACATTTATAATTTTTCAGTGATATCACTCCCTTAGAATTAGGGTTTATACATTTTATTTTATTTTTCCAAAAAAAATTATTCCATTTTTTGTTTTATATATATATATATATATCTTTTTTAATTATTATTGTTATTCTCATTATATTTTAAATTAGATAATTAAATTAAATTATTTTAATTAATTAAATTATATTAACTATATGATTGTAACTATATGTTTGATTTATCAACCCACGTATTGACGTCACACCATTTTATGGGAGGAGATGAAATTTGACGGCAAGGGCGGTGCAACCTTTTATGCAGACTGGCTCGTCGACATTCGGAACAACAACCCAAAGTATTGACGTCACACCGTTTTACAGAAGGACAGTGGTGGGGGCAGCAATTTGTGATTGCGACAGGGTTGACGGACTTCGCAGCACAATGGACAAATGCATCACGAACCATTCGAGGATCCTTCCCAATGTACATCTGAACGAATTCAGACCCCACAACACGAATGAATGCGACACTCGTGTGGTGGGTCACAATCGGTTCTTGGCGTCGGAGAGAAGGGAGAGGGTCAAGGAGGAATCCAGCGGGAAGAACTCTACCGCGACTTTCGATCGGCAGTGCAGGGCTACGACAGTGAAGGGCTTCAAGAGTTCCCTGTTGATTGTGCTCAGAACTCGAATTGATTTGCAAGTAGTCCCACCCATGTTCACATAGTAAGAGGCACCCGACATGGTAACAATGATTGCATTGTTGTTGTCCACCATTTCCAAGAACTTCCCGATTGGCAGCAGCACCAATTGGATTTTCTTCATCACTGATTCTTTATAGAGTTGTGTTAATTTTGACATAGTACAAACATGTTGTTCCACATCAAATTGCTTCCCTTTTCTTGGTCGCTTTCTCGGTCCCCACTCTTCATCATCTTCACTCATACTATCTTGATTAGAAGTAGCAAGTCCAAACATCTCATCATGGAGCTTCTTGTAGTTAATATCTTCACGGTGCCTTCTCCCTGAAACTGAGGACGTAATATTACCACTCTCTTCTAGATTTGATACTACAAGTAATTTAGAACTTTTCAAACACTTCTGGCGTCTGTCCATTTTGGAATCTGTTACATCATCCATACCAGTATGGATTGTGATCAAATCTGTATCTCCATAAATGACCTCAAGATTTAGGTGGTTTTGAACAAGGTCAACGGTACTTTGTAAGATCTCTCGACCTTGTGAGGTGATGAGCTCTGCCAGCGGCTTTGCATAAAATCTTGAGTTTGTGAATCCTAAGCAGCCATACATACTATTAGCAGTGAGCTTCAATGCTTGTTGTTAAATATCTAGTTGTTGATATTTTAGCTATGTTGTAGGAAATGTGGCATAGAGGTCTGTGTCCGTACGAAAACGGGTACGAAACGCGGAAACGCGTTTGGTACGGCCGTATTGCCATGTTTCCCAAAACAAAAACGTGGCCAGTACGGTCGGAAACGTGTTTCAAGGCCGTATGACCCACGTTTCCTCATTAACTTGTGTTTTTTTTTAATTTTTTTAATTTGTTTTTTAATTTACTTTTAGTGTATGTTAGTGACTTCTAGTTGCTTCTAGATGTGTGTCTAAAGTTATAAAAGTGAATTTTTGCCCTAGTGTTGATATGCAGTTCATCAGGAAGTTTGAGGCATATGTTGTTCATGGTAATGTTAAATTCTTAAAGTAAAAGTGATATTCTCCTTTATTTTTCATTTTCATCCTTTTACTTAAATTTTTAACATTACCATGAAATGACTCAGGATGTTTGAGAGTGGTTTCCCCTCATTGGATTTCATATGGAGAAAGTAGAATTTTAGATCTCACTCAAAATCCAGCAGACTTTTTTGTTTTTCAGGATTTCAGGATTGGGGGGATTGCAATGTTTCCGTTGGATTTTATCATGTACTAAGGTATGGAACTTGTATTTAATCAAGAGAATCAAGCCCTCTATGCAGGGAAAACTCCCAATAATCAAGATCATGTAGGGTACTAGGATATGAAACGTGGATTTAATCAAGAGCACTAAGGTCGTTCGACTATGTAGGAGGAGACTCCCAATACAACCGTGGTCCTTCTAAAGAATGAGATGTGGATGCAGAAAATCCTAATTTGGATCTCTCTTGCAACCTTATAGTCTTTATTGTACTTGCAGCCTCATATATTAATATAAATAAAGGTTGATTTTGAGATTTGGATATATAATAAACATTGCTTTTGGATATTCCCATATTTTTATTTTCATTATGTGATCATTCATGAGTAATGTGATGTAAATTAATCTTAATGTTTAAAGTGTAATAAATTATAATGTATCATTTATGCTTTAATGATTGCACATATATATATATATATATATATATATATATATATATATATATATATATATATATATATATATATATATATATTCGTGTTTCCCCGTTTCCAAAATTTGGGGAGGTCGCGTTTCGTATCGCTTCCCGTTTCGGAAACTCGTACCCGTTTCCCCGTTTCGTGCAACTTAGTATTTTAGAGGATCTTATGTGTTTTTTAGCCATAGCTTAACTTGTTTCCTTCTTCCAACTAAATTTTTCAATAACTGTGGAAGAACTCCAGATATGTTGCAGCTTGGTAAATTAGTTATAGAGCATTCAGAAGGGTGCTCAACAGTTGTAAAGCAAAACATTATACTCTTGTATGATGGAAGGGTAAAGACTATTGAAGTCAATAAGTAAAATATATTTGTCATAAAGGCCTTCCTTCGGTTCCAGCACCAAACCCCATGAATAAGTTGGACCTTTCTTGTGCTTGCCATATCTGTGTAGCTCAGCCTCATCCTCAACAATACCATCAAGAACTTGTTCCTCAACATCCTCAATTTCAAAAGTTGTTCCAAAGTGATCATTGACTAAATCAAAGCAGTCAACTTTGCAGTCACACTTTGGGCAGAGCCAACCCTCGCCTTCAGGAGGAATATTTGTAGTTTCCAAAGGAGGTTCCAGGCATTTCTGATGAAAGCCACAATCACAAGCACCATCACAAAGGATGATATCATTATCAAGCATCAAAGCTTTTGACCCACACTTTGCCCAACCTCCCTTTCCTATGTGGTTCTCTACTACAAACCCAGAGGTTGCAGATTTTAATTCTTGATATGAAAACTCCCTACAAGTTTTACTTTTACAAGCATGTCGTAACCTCTAGATCAAGGATTGTTCTTCATCTCGAGCATCAATGTCTTGTGTGGAACTAGGACCACTCCCTGTAGAGTTTTTTCTTGTTAGAATTATCTTATTTAAAGCCTCAATTTCACTCTTCTTGTTACACTCTGTTTGACTAATACTTGTTTTCCCTTAAAGGTCTTATGCAATCAGAGAACGTTTATCTAGTAATTTCAATGTCCATTCAACCACAAACATTTCTCTGGCTACAGATCTAGGACAAGGAATTTTGTTCACTGTAATGGCATTTTTCAATAAGGGTCATCCAAGAGGGAATTCTTCTCTTTGAGAAACTTCTCTTGAAGTGAGCATGCTTGTCGGAAGAGATCCCTGTGTCATCCCCTTTGTCGAAACCCTGACAAGGGATGCTTGAAACTATCCGAAAGGAATCATAAGAAAAATGGCTCTCTGAATTTGTAGTGTCACCTTCAAAGTCATCATTGTCATCCCCATAATGACTACGAGGCTTGCACTTGTAGATTGTACAAGCTGATTTCAGAGGAAAACATATATTGAAGGCTTCAATTTTCATTGGGACAATGGCTTGCCTATCAGGGCAGTGATTAAGAGTTGATGTTATTGCTGCATCTGAAAGATTTCTTGGACCATCATCAAGACATTTCGAAATGCAACAAGCTTCTTCCAGATCATCATCTTGACCTACATAATCTTCATCAACATCATTTTCATATTCATCATTATCTATTACATTTTCATTATCATTATCATCATTTTGATCAAAATCTTCTTCTCCTGCTTCACCTTGTTTCATTTCTTCATTGTCGTTGTTATCTTCCTTATTATCGATTTCCTTTAGACGTGCTGTAATTTTTGCATATGATTTAATACTCTTGTATGAAATCTAGGATTTGTATGAAACCCTAGTCGAAAGTCTGACATATGAATTTTGAAAGTTGTTAGATGCCTTGTAGATCTATACTCGATTTGTTTCTAGGGTTTGTTATATGTTGTAGTAGGGTATGTTACACCTTTGAAAGAAACATTGAAACCCTAGATGGAATGAAAGTTGTTACGAAGAAGTCTAGGGTTTATGACAAAGTCCCTAGCAAGATGTTGAAGAGTATATGTCTCTTGTTTGTAATTAAGTCTGGGTATCTGATATGTATAAAGTTGAAAATGCTTCCATGATTCTGAAATGGCTAACGTCATGCTTCTATAGTTTTGATTGTACTTGCTATCTAGGTTGTGCAGGTACACAATCTTCAATATGGTGAAGATGCTCGTTAATGTGATAAGCATGATAAGGATGATGATAACTCTAATGAAATGGTTGGAAGCCACAAAAGATTCTTCGATGACAAAAAGAAGAAGTTGATCTCCCTAAGGAAGCCTGAATAGAAGAGATCTCCCTAAGATTAAGAGGGGGTCTGAATAAGGAGATGCTCCATGGTTGAGAGGGAGGGAATATCTTGGTTTTGATTATGAATTTCGGAGGATATGTTGTTGCATGAGAAGTAGGAAAGGAAAGAGTATGATCAAGGAATCTTCTGCCAGAGATTTGGTTGATAGTCCTACAATGAAAAGTGAATCTCTCGAAGGTTTTGATAGCATGTTGGTTACCAATCAGGTTGATTGGGAGAGATTGGTTATCCTTGATCTACTGGTCAAGGAGTATTGAGGCTTTATGAGTGAAGCATTGCCTGGGAGGATATCTGGCCAGCACTTTGTGTTGATGTCTAGGTCCCGAAGTTGGAAAGGTGGTGTTGATCATAGAGCTATGTTCTGGATACACACCTAGATCTTTGGGTTGGTGGTTAGCAAGTAAGCCTTATGGTACCTAGAGGGGCTGAAAGTTTGAATCCATCTTATTCCCACTTGGATAGATTGCCCTGGTCATGAATCTAGTCTATGGCATTGATGTGCCTAAATTGTTGAGAGACTAATGGATAGATTGCCCTCGTAAGGAATTTAGTCCATGGCATTGCGGTGCCTAAAGTTCTACGTTGTTCATATAGTTTGAGATCTTCCATTGTACTTGTATATGATGAATATCTCCCTAGTTAAGAGGGAGTGTTGGAAAATGTAACCAGGTTCGGTCTTCATTAATGTATTTGAGTCATCTTTTAATGTACTTGTCAAAAGAATAAAGAAAAGAATTTTTATTATTATTTTTGTGACTTATTAAATCATGGGTTTCATGGTTGGGTCACCATATTTTGGGTCAAAGTCCCCATTGAGGACTTCTAGGATTTATTCTGAGTGAATAGAGTCGTTATACTTTTAAAGAGACCCTTCTTGGGCTTTCAAATCATGTAAAAAGGTTATGTATTGAGTCAAATATAATTTATGTATCCTCCACACCAAGTCAGCCTAGAAGAGATCAAGTTAGCCTAAGGACACTAATTCGACCTCACATGGAGCCTATAAATACAAGCAAATCGAATTCATTTGGAACATACTCTCTCACAAGAAGTTTGATATCTCTTGTAGCTGGAAAAAGTGTGAAGTCTGAAGTCAGGAAGCTAAAAGAAGTGCGAGTTGGGTGGAGTCTAAGTAGAAGAAGAAAATCGAAATTTTTGTGCCTCTCTCTCTCTGTTTTGTGCCCTAGATTGGGAGATCAAAGTCTTCCTAGTTTCACTGACGTTGGAAGCTGCCTGATGTCGGAAGTTACTGCCCAGTCGAAGTTGCTGGAAAGGAGGTCGAAATTTTGAGAGGCTAACTTGGTGTGGAGGGAAGGTTTGGTCTTTGTCTAGGGTGAAGAGTCTCAAAGAATACTATTGAAAGGAAGAATTTATTGACTAGGTTTTCCCCTCGAGGCAGGTTTTGCCCTAGCATAGTGCCTACATCTGGTGTCTATTGTTTTATGTGTTGTTGCTTTGGTAATTGCTTGATGAACTAAAAGAAAAAAGATATAAAGAATTGTAATAACAAGAAAGTTCACAAGTAATTACCAAGAATAAGAAAATCTTTCTACCTTTCTGATTTTCTAACACTGGGGAGATATACTCTTTCTTCTATCTAGGCTCCCTCTCAACTTAAGGAGAGCAACAGCTTCCTTCTTTAATATTGAAGTATCTTTATTCTTTCAAGTCTTCACTCTTTCTTATGGTATCAAGGTCATCTTGATCAACTTCCTTCATCTTTAATTTTGAATGTCTTCAACATCTTGAATATTTTGTACCTACAAAACTTTAATAACAAGTACAACCAAAAACAAATATACAAAAACATGAAGTTAACTATATTAAAATGAAGTCATTATAATGGAAGCATCAAAACATTCAACCTTTAGACATCAAATACCTAAACCTAGTTAGGTTAATAATCAACAAAGATTACATTCTTTTACATACTAGACTCTAACTTCTTGTTAGGGTTTTGTCATAAACCCTAGACTCCATCTTCAAGACACAAAGCCTTAGATGTTAGCAATTCAATCAAATGACAATCCAAGCATAGTACTATACATCTAAGGTCTCAACAATATGCTTCTAGAATTACACGTTAGACTTTACTAGGGTTTGTTGCAAACCCAAAACTAAATCACATCAATAATTGAAAACAATATCATCATGTCCTAGAATATCAACCTCTACTAGGGTTATTTTTACAAACCCTAGATTTCACAAACTAAAACATGAGTATCAACAATTGATTTAATATACTCGCATACACATATCTAGGATGCACTAGTATTTCACATCAATATCTAGTATCTACTAGGTAAACCCTAAGATCAAAACGTCGAACAATTTTGACCAGGCTAGGGTTTCGATCAAACCAATGTTGCGAACATCAGCATCAGAATAAAATCAGTAAGGGTCCGGAAAACTAAAAAATCGTAAAACTCGGGAAAATATCAGTAAAAATCGGAAAACATCGGCAACATTGAGATACTATAAAAATATTTTTAAAAATCGTCAAACATCGGTTAGGCCAAAAAATCATGATTTTGAGATAAAATCGGGATGTTATCGAGAAGTTCGCAACACTGGATCAAACAAAGGAATACACACCTAGGGTTTCATTCCTAGGATCTTACTTTAGTTATTACAACGGTTTTGTTCCTAAACCCTAAATCACCAAACCCTAAAAATATAGGGTTTCAATATATAACCTAGACATTAACACCAAACCCTAGGGCTAGGGTTTTTACTTCAACATTACCAAAACCCTAAACATCAAAAGAATAGGATTTCTAGAATTTATCAATAACCCTAAGAGGATGGGTTTCAACATTATTGTTAACATACCCTAAGCACCAAAAGTTAGTGTTTTATAGTGAACCTTAAAGGTTAGGGTTTCACAAGAATGATCAAATGATAGTATAGCAAGGGTAGATTTAATCTAATGATTAATCACCCTAACAAGAATCTTTAAGGTTCAAAACCCTAGACATAACAATATCAATAATGTAAAGAAAATTTTCAAAAGAGAATGAAAATACCTTTTCTATGAAGAGAACCTTGTAAGACATACCTTGAGTTGTTCTTTAACAAATCTTGTTCTTGATGGGCAGAACTTCTTGATTCAAGTCTTTCTTTGAAGTTTCTTCTATAACCTTTGTATATTTTGCAAGCTTTCCTAACCAAGGAAAATATAATAGGTTATTAGCATATAATACTAACAAATCTTGACATGAGGAGGAAACCAAACATGAAAAGAGCAAACAAGGAACAAGATACTTAACTTTTGGTAAAATGGTGAAGGCTCCATCTTAATCTAATCTTTCTGAGGGATACCTACAAATTATCAAAATAATTCAAAAAATGTTCTAACACATCTTAGACCTACAAACTTTCAAAATCAAAACATAAAGGAAAACAATACAAAACTTAGAATAGAAGACTAAGAAGGATATGTAAGAAAGGACTTAGTAGCATGTCTTTGATTTATGATTCTTCAATCTTGCTCTTTTTAGGTGGAGCTTCATCAGTAATATTTGTTTGATCCCTATCTCTCTTCTTATTCCTTGGATTCTCAGGGCAATGATTTTTGTAATGGCCCATCTTATGACAGTTCCAGTATTCAACCTTGGATAGGTCAACTTTCTTCTTTGGTCGTTCGAACTTTTTGAAGGTTCTCTTCTTCTTGAGATGAGCAGAATAGGCATTAGAGGTGTTTTCTTCTTCATCCTCCTTGTTGTTTACTAATGATATTCAGGCTTCTTCTTGACTGCATGCATTCCACATTTGTTTGAATGCTGGAGTATCCTTCCAACTACTAATTCTTGATGCAAAAGCACTCCAAAACACTGGTAGTCCTAGAAGAACAACAATTACGAGCTCCTTTTCTAGTACAATTTCATCTATTGCTTGGAATTCATCTCTTATTCTAGATATCCTTACAAAGTATGATGCTACAGTATCGTCTCTTGTCATCCTTATTGTCCTTAGTTCATTTTTGAGGCTTGCTATTTGACCAATGCTCTTAATAGTGAACAATTTTGAGAGAGCCTCATACATTTCTTGAGCGGAGTCCATGTTAGATATGTATGGAATTAGGTTGTCCTTTACTCCATTTACAATTAGATTCATGGCCAAGATTTCAGTTTTTCTAAATTTCTCATTCTCTGCTTCATATATAGGCTTCTTGACCTTTTTCCTTGAACAAGGTCCAACACTTTGTGCTTAGCAATAATAAGATCTATCATCTTTTTCCATGCCATGTAGTTGGAGGCTCCTTCTAGTTTGTTTTCTCCTTTTATTGAGTTTGTCATATTGTTATCTTCTACTCCTTGTGACCTTTCCTTGAAACCCTTTTCTTATATCTCTTTTCAATAGATCTTCAATATACCTTTATCCTTCTTCTTCACCTTAGCTCTGATACCATGTTAGAAAATCAGAAAGGTAGAAAGATTTTCATATGTTGATAATTACTTGTGATAAGTTTGTGTTCTTATTAACTTTAATATGTTGTTCTTTTATCTTTATTTCATCAAGCAATCATCAAAACAAAACATGAAAATCAGGGACACCAGATATAAGCGCTCAGCCAGGGCTAAAACCCCTCTACAGGGGAAAACCCAATCAAACTCTTCCACCAACAAATTCAAGTTGAGATAGACTAGGACCCTAGACCAAAAGACCTTCCTCCTCTACCAAGTCAACCTTCCAATATGATTCAGCAACCTTCAATAGTCTCTTCTTGTCCAGTAGCTACAGCCCAACAACAACCCATAATTTCGGTGCCCGACAACTCAGAATTTCAGCCCAGCTTTAGGACTATAGTTTCGGCCCTTCCAACAACTTCGCACATGTGAGAGAGAGAATTTTGACTTCTTGTGCTTGATACAGACCTCTTCCTTCGCTAGCATTTTCCTCCTCATCCCTTGAATTTCGCACTTTTTCTTGCCTCGGAAGTTGCACATCGAACTTGATGAGTGAGTACACCAAATGAGGTCGAGTTTTTGCCTTTATATACGAGATTTGCCCCTCAATTAGACCAACTTGTCTAGTTTGAGGCCAACTTGGTGGAGGAGGCCCAGAAGACCTAATTTACATTTTAAAAAAAAAAAAAAAAAAAAAAAATCTTGACAGATGAAGCCCAAGAAGGGTCTTTTACATTATGACATGGACAAGGACACTTGGCATAAACCCTAGAAGCCTTCAACAAAGGACCTATAACAATTGACCCAACCATGAAACTCATGCTTTAATAAGTCAATTTCTTTTACAATAAAATTTATTTTTCTTTCTTTTGACAAATACATTACATCATGACTCAAATACAATTATGAAGACCGACACTAGTTTCATTCTTCAACACTAACAAACCCTAGAAGCACGAAGAACATGCTTTTACCTAGAAGACCATCAATAATGAGCATGAAACCCATGCTTTTATAATAATAACATTTTCTTTTTCTTCTCTTTGTTTGTTACATAGGATACATATTAAAATAAGTACAACAATTATGAAGACCAAAACTAGTTACATTTTCAACACTCCCACTTAACTAGGGAGGTATTTATAATTGTACAATCAATACAAGATCATTATCAAATTGAAGAGTTCTCATGAGAAGAGTATGATTGATAAGCCATATTGTAAGCATCATTATTATGACCAGCACAAGGTTACTTGGGAGTGGGAGAGCAAGTGGGGAGCGGGAGCAAAAGCAGGACCGGGGAGCAACATTTTCAAAAGCTCCAGGTTTGGGAGCGAATCGGAAGTGAATTTTTATATAATATATATTTTGATGCAAATATGTCAACCAAAGCATGTAGAATGATGAATTAGATATAAAAAGCATAAAAACATGGATTGAACCATATAACATCAATCATCTAGAAGTTATAATCTTCATCAACCACGTCCACAAGTTAGTAACATACAAATATCGAGTTTCATGATTCATCAACCTTAATGTTTCAAGCTTTCAAAATTAGATATATAACATTTATCATCATTGATCACTAAAGTTGTAACTCGTACCTGTAATCATTACCATTACCAAATAACAAAAGATAACAGAGAATATCTAACATGAAATGAAATGTTTCAACTTTCACGAAGCATCATATTCATAATTCATTACCAATGAGTTATAATTGCCAACTTCAAACTTAAATTGTCATATATTGTTTACAAAAAATATCATAATAAATATGAAAGAGTCAACAATTATAAAAACTACAAGAAACTAGAAAAGACAAGTAAATCTATTATCTATTGCTAATGCTTGGGCCTCTTGCCGCCACGAGTAATGTCTAATTTTTTAGTCTTGTTGGAAAATCAAGATCTTTGCCATTAATATCACGCTCTAAGCATTAATATCCAGAGGTATCTTTGTCATTACCTTTGGGTCTGTATAGGGATCTTTATCATTAATATCACCCTCTAAGCATTAACATAACATAGAAAAAGCATAGCATGTCAAGTCAAGATTTTGATTGAGTGATGCATACATTTTTAGGTGGGTCATGATAGAGGAGTTCGACAACCAATGTCACTAACATCAAGGTACATAGATGGATTGGTGCTCTTGATTAAATACAAGTTCCATACCCTAATACATGACAAAATCCAATGGAAACATTGCAATCCCCCCAATCTTGAAATCCTAATAAATTGATAAGTCTACTGGATTTTGAATGAAATCTAAAATTCTACTTTCTCCATATGAAATCTAATGAGGTTGGAACCACTCTCAAACATCCTGAATCATTTCATGGTAATGTTAAAAATTTGAGTAAAAGGATGAAAATGAAGATTAGAGAGAATGTCACTTTTACTTTAAGAATTTAACATTACCATGAATCACATATCAATACTAGGGCCATAGGCTTGATCATTAGGCTGCCCCACTCAAAATTTATTTGTTTTTTTGAAAAAAATGCATTTGGAATATTACTACAAAAAAAATTGCAAAAAAGACTAAACACTCCCAAAAAACCAGGGAGCGTTTTTCCTGTCGGGAGCGATTTCAAGAGCACGCTCCCCACTAGCTCCCGATTCGCTCTCGCCCAGAGTGCGAATTGGGAGTAGGGGCGTGAGGGGAGGGGCGCTCCCCCGCAACCCTACTTTGAGCTACAAGTAGTAATACAAAGAAAAATAAAGAAAAAGTAAAAGCTGCACAAGAGGGGTGGAAAAACAAAGGTTGAGTTGGTAACTCGAACATCCACAATTGCTCCCTCCCCACATCTATACACTCAGGATGAGAAGCCCATCACAACTAGTCCCTTTGACCATGGCACTTGGCCATGAAGTCTTCTCCCCTCTGTTCCATCATTATTCACATCACACCTATCAATTGAAGGGTGGACCAAGGATATGTCATTTCCCCTTAGGGGCTAGAAACACCTCATAGGGTGGTCTATTAGCCACTCCTACTCAGGAGGTAACACTACAAAGAGTTCAAAGCTGTAATTTTAGAAGGAAGCCTTGTTTGAAATATCAAATTGCCCATTACTTTCAAGTTTGGTTCACTTAGCTGCGAAAATGATTAAATGTACCTGATGATGTAGATGTTAGCACTGGATATTGTGTGTAATTGTTAGGTGATTCCACAACCATGGCTTGGGAAACTTAACTGAGGCTAAAGTCCTTCAAAGAAACATATTGACACTCAAATGTGAGGCGTTGAGAGCCATGGGTGTCCAAGCATAGCAAAGCATCAAACATAGCCATGGGCACCTCCAACACACACAGTGTTCCAACACTTTTCCCTACATTGATGACTTTTATGGGATGATGGACTTGGACCAGGCATGCCCCTAGCTGGTTTAGCACTCATGAGGGATTGGCAATTGATCCAGAGCCTAAAGGAGGATCATCTTGCACCTTGAGCCATGGTAGGGCTAGCACCATCTTGAAAGCCCTTAGCATTGCACTAGAGACAGGGATTTTGACCACTTGGAGACCCATGAGACCACTTTTGTGCCGCATAAATGAAAATTGGGGTCCACAATGGAAGATTGATAGAGATCTAGGGGCCAAACCCTAGGAGATGATTTTATAGGGCCTCTACTCACATAATGGCACCCTAAGCCATCAATGCTTTCCCTAAGTAATCTTATGCATGGACGACGTCGGTTTTATCTCTCCTTCGGCCCACACATGTGGGCTAATTTGAGTTTTGTTCATCGGCTACTAGGTCAGCTTGTAACCTAGCACATTATTTTATGATTTTAAGGGGTAGAAGGCTAAAATAGAAATTCGAATTCCTCATTTAAGTAAAGGAATCATTTATTGTAATATTCATCATCATCAAACTTGAGAATTTTGGCTTACTTGAGTAATTCGGTATTGATGCATTTTGGCATTTGGTATCAATGGATGGAATCTTTAGCATGTTATCTTGTAAGTGTACATATTGTTGAATATTTACTTTTCTACATGTCTAAAGTATGGAATATGGTTGACTCTAGGTTATGCTAATTGTGCCCTAATTTGTTGAAGATATATTGAATGCTATCTAGATGATCTATTGCAAGCATTACTCATACATAACATGTGAATTGAATGTCCTAATGGTGAACTTTGATTAAGCTCTCCCATGAAAAATCCATTTTCCATTGCATAGATAACTGTTTGAAGTCTTGTTGCTAGGGCATCAATATTTCGGCGTCCTTAGAAAACCTTTGGTTGATCTAATGCATCATAGACTCCATAATCCCAAGGAATAAGGCACTGGCCTACTTTGTTGGTGATCAATCTCTTTCCTTATCCATAAATTCTTTTTCTCATTCCAACATCTTCAAGGATAAGCTCATAATCTAGGGCTTAGTGCAAATCCTTATGCAAGGGATATTTTGGGGATTAGACAACCTAAACATCAAGGGGAGGGTATCTACCACAAAATCTCTCTTTTTGGTGGGCATCCACTTCAATCTTATCCATAAATTTGTTTGCCCTAGTTTGTAGCAATGTCACAGGGTTCACCAAACTTGAACCTCAAGGCTTGAAGTTCGTTGAACCTCAACAAAATATTCACACTCGACTTAGGTTCGGCCCAGGTTCGATTTAAGGTGGTGGTTCTTTGTTTACTTTGGGGAGCATTGTGGATGTTGTTAACTCTGACCTACACCCTAAGCATTGTTCTCGGCCACTATCAGCATCGATGAAAGATCCATCAGCAGTGCGTCCAATCTAAGCGTCTTTCTCCACTAGTTCCCATGAAAAATCAATCATGTTGTTTGGTCCAAACATATTTTTCACGAGTTAAAGGGAAACATCGGCTTGTTTTTGTTCGAGCAGAGCCTAGGGTTATTTTCAACCCTCGTCCCTACCGAACACTTAACATGATGGCTCGACGTGTTCAATGGGCTCATCTGTGCAAATATCATATAAATTAAATTTGTATGGTTTAAATTTTTAACATACATAAACCTTTGCATTATGTAGTTAAAATTCATTATCTTTATTTTATTTTTTTCTAAGTAAGGTTAATCTATTAATATGATACAAAAAGGGGAGTTACAGTGAGGCTTGGCCACAAAGGAACCCAGCCTCAATTAGCACATATCCATGATAATTGTCTTTGACTGCCCCAACAAAGGGGAAACCAGTCCAAAAATAACCCACACAGGGGTAGCAAATTTAAACAGAACATTACCAAGACAAGGTGACCAGACCAAAAGTTTATCCTGAAGACACATAAGACTAGACACAAACTAAACCAAGAACAAGACAGAATTGCCACCTGGCCAGCATGACACATGGCACTTAGTCTTTCAGAGCGGGCTCCTCCACAATTGGACACACCCAGTCATCCGAGTTGTCCAACTCGCCACGTCCCAGCGCCTGATGTCCTTCCTCCATGTTGCATGCCTCAACACGTGGGCCTGACGTGTCACCCTAACGGCTATTAGAGGCCTGCGTGTGACTGTGTATTTCCGTCTCAACATGCTGACTGACAGCAATAGCTTTGCCATGCCTTCTGTTCCGACCTTCATCAGCTTCCGATTCGCCATTATTGCCCTGATTCCTAATACTCGGGCCAGCGTTGTTCGCCTCCTCTGTAAAATTATCCAGGGGAACATGCTGCTCGGTCTCTTTTGTGATGGTAATTGAGAAGGTAGCTACGATAAAAGGGCGATTCAAAGAACTGCGAAAGCGAAACTGCGTGGTGTGAGGAGCAGGATGCGGAGGCAGGGGAAAGGTTGCAGTGCGAACAGCTGCAGCTTCACAGCCTAAGTTTGGAGCCAGGCTCTGCCTTTTCCACTTCTCGTATATGGGTACTGGCCTGCGAAACTGTGTTGGTGGGGATTTTCGGCAAAGGAGGCAAGGGAAGCTAAATCAGGACTAGGCAGAGCAGGGGAACGAGAACTTCCTCCTCACATGCCTCCACGTCGACTGCGCATATGATGGCGGACCATGGTGGATATGGGAACAGGGAAAGTGTCAACAAGAACAGAGGAGGAATTGACAGATGAGCTATGCAAGGAAATTACAGAGGGATTGAGGTTGTGAGCCAAATTGCAGAGGTTTGGTGTGGGAATGGTGGAAGCCATTACCCAAATCAATGCAGCTCAAAAGCCAACATTTGCGGCCAGTGTTGTTGCGCTTATTCGACTCTCCCGCCTGCGGACGGCGAAAACAATGAATCAAGGGCAGAATAACAAGAAAGTTTTCCGGCTCCATGGTTATGTGGGCAATGGCCCTGCCTCAACTAGTGCAGGCATTAAATGGCTCCTGCGAGGTGCCATGAATGCCATTCAAGGTGGCATTGGAAAGGTTGTAGGGGGGCATGTGGCCTCCCCGTCCGTCGCCACTCCGTATAATCATATTAACTACTGTAGTTAACACCCGCATCCGGGAAAATTCATTATCTTTATTAATCGTAAAGTGCGTATGAATTAAATTGTATAATTTAAAAATAATTTTATTTACATAACTTCACATAATGGCTTGAGGTGTGAAAATTCGAAAACCCGAATCCTATTGCAGCAACTGGAAATAATTCTCTTAATTGTTAAATTAATTTTTAACAATTTATTTACTATATGCTACAACAAATACTGAATCAATCACACTGCAACCTACACAAATAAACTACAGAAGACATAAACGTTGGAAGAAATACTAGCACACACACATAAAATGACACTATTATTTTTCAACCAATGTCACCGAAAAATCCAACTTGGGAAAACTGATGCAGCAACTGAGTGTTTTATTATGCAACAGTGAAATAATCTTAGTACAATTGGATGTCGAAACTGGCAATCCTACAGAGAAAAACTGGCAAGAAAAATCTAGTGAGGAATTCCCTCACTTCACAGGAAATCCGAGCTCTGACCTCAGCTCGAATTGAGTCATCCAAACTGGTTGTACGCAGCTACTGCGTCACTCTAGCGTAGTCACTTCTGCACTCAGCTCGAACCAGCTTCTCCTCAAGCCGTCTGGTCAACTGCTATCTAGGAAAATGTCTCTCCTGGCCTCCAGAACCTCTGCCCATCTTTTGGCACTGAAACACTACATTTCCCAAACAAATTCGAAATTACCTCTAGAGGCTACTGCGCTGCTCTACGTCAACCTCACTATGGCTCACTTGCCTCTCTGCAAATGCACTCACTGGAATTGGAATCCTTCCTCCAACTTCACTGTCCCTACCCCTCTCTCACCACTTCGATCTCACTAGATCTCTCTCCGGCAACTGACTGCTGCTACTTTGGAAATCGATCTGTTCATGAAATCGAACTACTCAAATGATTTCTCCAAGCCCCATCGACTTCTACTTATAATCCTCTTTTGAGACTTCAACAGCCAAGATTAAATCTTAATCAATGGCTAGGATTAACTTAAAGTCGATCCGTGTGAGTTTCTAGAACATTCACACCTTAGCTTAATTAATTCTGATTAATTAGACATATTCCCTAAGTTTAGACTTAAAAAATATTTAAAAACTTAGCAATAATCTAATTAAGTCACTTCTAGGCGATATTTCCATAAACAATTTCCGGGTTTTGGAGATCTCCTATATTCTAGCCTCTCCACAAAATTTTGTGGCTAGAACACATTCGATGCTAAAAAAACTAACACGAGGTGTTTGAAGCACAAATATCAAATAAATTGAATTTGTATATTTTTAACATATCATATAACTTATGCTCTATAGTCAAAATTCATATTTTTATTATTCATAAAGTGTATGAAAATAAATTTTACACTTCGAAAATAATTTTATTCAAGTTATATAAATAAATAAATATTTATACATTGTATTATTTATTTTAAGCTATTAAAATTAAATATATATATATATATTTATATATATTTTGAATTTGATGGCGAACCTTGTCCGAACCTTATGAAAAAACATGAATTGGGATCAAACTTAATTGTTGTCAAACTCGAATTCGAACCCGAACCATGTGACATTGGTTTGTAGCCCTAAATTTAAACCCTAGTTTGTGTTGCTTCAACATAGAGGCTTGTTTGAGGATTTCATGTACCTTTGTTTCATTTAAAATCAATAATGGAAACCCTTTCCTTGCATCTTCACCCTAGGTCTCTCCAACACACAACCAATTAGTCAAACCCTAGGTCATAGAGTGCCTTCCTTAAGTCTCTACATAGAAAGTGAATTGTCTCCAATTGGATCCTTGAGCCATTGTTGCGTCTTTCTTGTAGAAGGTCTATTTAAGTCATATTGTACTTTAACATTAGAAGACCCATCTTAGGTGACCTTTTCATACCGGGACTCCTCCCATCAGTGAAAATCCATAAAGAGCAAGGGGTTTTGGTTATGGTGACAGTGGGGAATCATCCCATTGTTATCACTTGGTCTAGTTTTAGGCTTTAGCCTTGTAGGGTACCCCTCTCCAAGGCCTGCTAGATTTTGTGGCAACAGTTCTAATTCAGACCAGGCCAATTTTAAAACCTTGGACTGTTTTGCGGTCTTGTACAATGATATTTTTTTGACAAGAAGCCAAGCCAGCTTAAGAAGAACCTAGCAAACTAAAAAAAGAGTGTGAGTCACATTAGCGAGCTTTTGGGTTCGTTTTTTACCCAATATTTACCATTGTTTCCTACACACAATGCCTACTGTAAACTCACAAAGAATAGACCAAACTATGACCCACAGGTTTTGTCAGTTTCCACATGTACAACCAACAAGCTAAGCCCAATTGTTTACACACTTTGAAGCCAGTTGTGTTTATTAAATTGCTCTTACCTTGTTTCATTATGTTGCTCTAAGGAATGAGCATCGAAGCAAGCAGAGGCTATGATTTACCTCATTGGCCCCATCTCATTGATCATTTCACCACCATCTTGTCCAGCTTACTGTATTGATCCAACTTTAAATCTCAGACCCTAGCAATTTAAACCAAGAAAAGGATCTCTTTTAATTATTTTTAGAAAATGATGGTTACTCCACAAAAGTAAATAAATAAATCCCTCCATAAAGCTAGCGAACAGCCAGCCTAACCCTTGTCACACTTGTGAGATTGAAACAGCACTAACCTATCTTCCTTTCATCCAAGTCACTACTGATAACACAACCAGACTTTTCAAAAACAAAAATTTTAACACTATAATAATCACTTATCAAACCCTGAGAAATTTCCTGAAACCTGTTACACCCTCTGCACCCTTAAAAACTAAGGTGTCTATGAAATGCCTTGTTCTTGTGATATAACCTTACATTGGCTATTTTTTTCTTGTTGAACATTCATGCAAGGCCAGTTGAACACTTACAACTGATATTAGGCACAAATCAGCTCCGACAGATAGTTTTGTAACACCAAACACTCCATTTGCTTGACAAAATCAAGGTTCCCACCAAAACTGCAAGATTACTCGGAAGAGCCTTAGAAATAGAGAAACTACTGATTATTAATTAATCTTAATGGAGAAGATGGCTTTTAACTTAGCTCCTCTTGAAAGTTTGTCACTGATTCACTTCACGTATAAAGTTAGTTGATGTTTCATATCAATGAAAATAAAACAAAGATATTTTCAATAATTTCATCAACATTAGGGACATCATTTAAAGATTTACTTTTGTGTCTTTGTGGGTAAAACCTTAAAACCCCTTCAATAAAAAATCAAAGGATTAACTTATTCTTTCTCAAAAGCATCAATTTTCTCATTGTTAACATTATCATTTAAAAAAAAAAAAAAAATCTTGTCACCTTCTACAATTCAAACATTTTTATATAACTCTATCACACACTAGCCTTTCCCTTGATAATTATGTTTCTTGAATTCTTCTGACTATAAGGTTCAAAATAGTTTACTCTACAATTTACCTTAAATATAAGGTGAAAACTGTTATCAGGGTCTAACTAGCATCTATAATATCAGAATAATATTAGAATTTATCAGTTGATGTCGAATACCTACCTGAATTTATGTGGTTGGAGATGCTACTAGTTTACTCTTGCTCCTGTTACCAAAAGACCAAAACCTCCTGTTGACCACTAGAGTGGCACCGGATGATTATACGAAGACTCCATGCCCAAGGATGATCCAGAGGACACTTGTACCATCAGATATCATCAGTCAACAGTGTTTTTTAACTCTACTTCTGTCTTCTCATCATCTTTCTTGTACCCAGATTCCACACCCTGCGGGCAATTGTAATAAGTGATACTAGTAATGATGAGTTTTTGAGTCTGTAACAGGCCTAGGATGTTGGGACTCAATCAGCAAATGAGTATACCTTGGAGTGTTTTTTTTTATTTGGTTAATTATTCTTTCTTTTTTAGATGCGGATAATTTTCTGGGGTTTTTCACTCACTTTTTACCCTAAAGCCAAGGTGAAGTTTTGAAGGTTGAGCCCCTAACACATCTTAGTGTTTAGAGTTGATATATATTACCATATTAGATCACACAAAAAAATTTGTGGAATTTGGCTAGGTCTAAATAAGATTTTTTAATAATTGAAATTTTCCCATAAAATGGGATATTAGAACTATTTTCTATGTAATTATGTAAATAAGTGGCCTTAGGAAATGTCTGGGGCGTGTGACTACTCGAAATTCATCCTCAAAGACGCAGCATTATTCTAGGACCCACTTTGAGGGTCAAAAAATGAATTATAGTCCCTCAAAAGCCGATTTTCCTAGTGACAGTGGCAAAAAAAATGAAAAAAAAAATCAATAATTGGAAAATTTTCTAAATTTTTCCGAAGACAAAGAAAGTCAGCCAAATGACATGGCAGTTCCAAATGAAATTCAAAGATGATGTGGTAATTATGTGGGGCCCACCACATGAATCCACAACTCAAGTCAAAAGCATAAGCCAAAGTCAAATTTCCAAGTGGGAAGTCAAATGGAAGTCAAAAGTACCACGTTGATTGCATGAAATGTCACGTATGGCTAAAAATCAAATTTGATTTAATTCAAACATATTGGATTTGATATCTGTTTCATATGCCAAAGTATAAAGTTAAAAAAAGTGTGAGTGGGTTATGGACCCCACCTCACCATCCTACTCTACAGTGTACACATGACCAGCAAAATTAAAATATGCACATGCCATAAAAAGGAATCCATGCACACCATGTGAAGGCTCCATACTGCAAGGAAAAATCACCATAAGTATGGTTGATTTGTTTGGGATCTTATTAAGATATTTGGGGAGATATGTCTCCAGCAAGATTTACATGTATCAAGCAGCCAACATCTATAACAGTCAACGCACAACTACAGGGAGCCTACACGAAGTTTACACTCAGCCAAACAGCATTTACGCACGGCAGTTTGTTGAAGCAGCATTGACACTTATGATTGGTGTCACATACATGAGTTTTGTTATCGAGAATTTGATGGGAGTTTGCTCCCCTATCACCTGTGATCATCTACACTTGCCAACAATCAAAGGAATGTGCACCAGCAGTTAGAAGTACGTTGATCCTCACAAGGAATACACACAGCAGATTTGAAGATATTCGATGGACAGTCAAAGGGTCAAGGTTGCCACCTACAGCCAGTCATCTTGCCACTTGTGATTTGATTTTCTACATTGTGATTGTCAATCCATCTCCACTTGTCATTGGAATTTTCCTTGGGATCATCTCCCATTTTCTTATTTATATGAGTCTTGAGCTCTCATTTTTCTTCTTTAGAAAGAGCTATTGGGCTTACAGAGACTTTGCTGGATTTTGTATTCATTTTCATATAATAAAAGAGACTTTGGAGTACCATTGTGTTGGTATTTTCCTTCCATTTCTTGAGGTGATGTTATTTCAATTGTTGTGCTTTACATTCTACATGTATGTTGGATTATGCGAGTTATCATTTTGCCACTTCTTTGGATTAACATATGCAAGCTATCTTGTATGGTTTTTGGGTTAGAGAAATACTCTAGGAAGAGGAGCACTAGAAGATTTTTGGTGAAATCTCTAGCCTTCTCCTCCATTGTATAATCTAGTCCCTTATGATTGATGACATTTTTTTCCAAGTGTGTAGAGATCTTTAGATTTGGTTGACAGAATTACTTGGACGTGGTGTAGCTCTCCAATAGACAAACTAACTCCCAAGATCAAGCATAGAAGGACCCAATCGGTTCGCCTCAAGGATCTCATCAAATGATTTTGAAAGAGGGAGTTTCCTTTCCTCTAGCCTACTAAGATCACATAAATTTAAATTAAATATTTTTTTTATCAATATCTTGTTTCAAGTATTTTATTTGCTACCTAGAGCATTGTTTTAATTAGACAAGTATGGAGTTCTACTTGCATGTCTTGATCTAGTTCTTGTACACTAATTGTAGATTATCATTTTGACTCTTTCATGTCATCTTTGTCTCCATTTCAGGATTGCTTTGCTTTCAATTTTTGAAGCATTCTACCTTCACTTTAAGCAAAAGACAATTTCATTTCTTAAAGAGCAAATACTTGGAAGGCACTGGTTGTTTATGTATTCCATGCTTATCTTATCATGGTTATTGCTCATATCAGTTTTTTGCTTATAAATCTTAAAAAAATAATCTATTTAACTCTAACAATTCTCCTAAAAACTCACATCATTTTAACTTAACTTTTCATTAGGGACCACCCCCCTTTAGCTAACCTAGGAGATAGCTTAAACGGAGAAAGAAGGGATTAAGTGTGACAACCCCTTCTCTGAGTTCCTTGCCATCAACCACACCTTGTGGGATTGAAGGCTTTTCTCACTAACTTGTAGGTAGGTGTAGGCGGCAAGGTTAACATTTTTGGTGCCGTTGTCGGGGACAAGCTTTCTTGTACCTATGAAATCAACTAACCTTTTATTTTTAGCATTTTTTGAACTTTAGATTTAGATTCTTGCTCAAGTGGCGACTCCACTGAATCCAAATTTTGCAAGAGTCTACTAGGAGGAATTCAAGTGGTCTAGTTAGCCCCTCTCCTGATCCTGAAAGGGGTTTTAGAGAGAGGTTGAATAGACTTTCTCATAGTAGAGCTCTTGCTAGTCTTGGGCAAGAGGCTATTTCTGATATTCATTTGTTTTTTCAAGAACAAGTAGAGCCTAACATCATGAATGATCTTTTTGCCCCTTGTGACTTCACTAACATAAATGGTTATCCTCACAATATCCCTGACAAGGCTATTGAAAAGTTGCCTTCCTTTCAAGGTAACAATGCCATTAGTGCTACATCACATGTGAAAAACTTTAATGTTTGTATCTTTAAATGGTGTAACACTACTAATTATGAGGATGTGAATACAAGACTTTTTGTTTCATCTTTAAAAGAGGATGGTCTAGATTGGTTCACTGAGCAACCTACTAACTCATATAAGTTTATAACTCTTTACAAGCCATTCTAACTGCATTTTTAGATAAGTTTGGAGAGAAGAAGGAAAATAGCTATTTGATCAATGCCATTAGCAATATGAAGAAAAATGAGAACGAAACCATGGAGGAGTTTAACAAGGGATTCAATGGATTAGTAAAAGGCATGTCTACTATTGTTAAACCTCCTGATGAATTTCCTTTATGCTGATATCTGGATACTTTTGGTGTTGACACTACTTATGAGTTGAGGAGGAAGGAGCCGGTGAATTTAGGTGTAGCTCAAGCTGAAGCCTTGAAAATGGAAAAGGCTAGAAAGCAATCAAGAAAGTCTGAACTTCCTGGTTTCACTAGAGGGCCATCAAAACCGAATTATTCCAAAAACAAGGCCAAAGAAGAGACTACACATGATCCTATTAAGGAGTTAACCCAAGTTACCAACTCATCAAGAATATGGAGGCAAATCACACCAGTCAAATGAATGCTATCCAAAATCGATTAGTGGCCATGGAAAGAAATCAAGGTGGGAGATTCCCAAATAGAGGAAATGATAAATGGCAAAAGAAAGGACCTCCCAATGACCATAGGCCACCTAAGCCACTTGAGTCTACAAACTTAGTTGATGATTCCATGCCTTATTATATACCTTGTGATGACATACATGATGAACTCACTTGTCCTTATGCAAGAAGGATCCTAGAAGGAGATATGGTGGGAAAAAGTGAGCAAATCAATGTAGTTGGAAAAGAGCACCATTTGTCCTTGGAAAATTGGATGGGAGTTATGGAGAGTAGTTAGAAGGTAAATAAAAAGTCTCCATCCTCCTATAGTATAAATAATTTTGAAGATTTGGATAGGATCACTGAGCTATATGGAGAGAAGCCTTCATCAACTCAGATTTTACAGATAGCCAAGGATAAGGAAAGGGGAAAGAAAAAAGAAAGAAATCATAGTAAAATTTTCACTCCACCCACGTCGAAGTTGAATATTGACTTGGGAGGATGGATTAATAATGCTAAGATTTTAGTTCCTGTCACTGAAATCATGAAGATTCCATCCCAAAGATATAAATTGTTGAAAGCCATTGATGCTCCCAGTGGAAAAGAAATGTCTAATTTTTCTAAGGATAGATATGAGGATGCCCCTATCACTCTGCAAAGTAGTGATATGTGTAGAGATAACAGAGACCACCAACCCTTTTTCATCACTATGTTGGTCAATGGAATGCTTTTACACAATTGTATGTTTGACTCTGGGGCATCATCTTGTGTCATGACTAAGAAAGTCATGAATCAGTTAAATTTGAGGATTTCTAGACCCTACCACAACATTTGTGCAATGGATTCAAAGATCATTGAAGTGTGTGGTTTGATAGAAGATCTTCAAGTCCACTAAGTTGTACATCCTGACATTATGATCACCATGGATATTGTGGTGATTGATGTGCCTGATGCTTGGGGGATGTTATTATCTAAAAAGTGGAGAGCTAATATTGGACGTAGTTTGCAAATGGATTTAAGTTATGCTACCATCCTTAATAGTGAGGGCATCATGGTTAGATTGGATAGGGAATTGGAGAGAAAGTTTCATATAGAAAATCCCAAGGAGCCTCATAACTTGGGAAACTATGCTATCTTGGGTAATTATTTTCCTCCTTTGGAGAAGGAGGTGGATTGAAAGAAAGATGGAGTTTGGCACATGAATTTTGATGGTGTCCATTCCAGGTATGGTAAGGGTGCTAGAATTGTCCTTACCTCCCCTCTTGGTCACGTATTTAAGTTTGTCGATAGATTGGAATTTGATGCAACCAACAATGTAGCAGAGTATGAGGCTCTCTTGTTGGGTCTTGAGTTGGCAAAAGACTTGAGGATAAAGTTGCTTAGTATCAAGGGGGGTTCTGATCTAGTCATTCTTCAGACTAAGAATCAATTTGCATGCAAGAATGATAGATTAAAGAAGTATCTATGAGAGGCTACGCAGAGTCTCAATAGGCTAACACAAAGGGTTTCAGGTCATGCAGAGGTCAGTAGGGTTGACGTTGGGTTCAGAAGAAGTGCTGGAAAATTTGTCTATCTATGGGTAAGTCAGTTTGGCACCCTATTGTACTAGAAAATTGCTGAATAATAAAATCCTCCCTTGCTGCACCGGTTTTCCCACATTGGGTTTTTCCAGGGACATTAGTCCAAAATAACTGTGTCAATCTGTTGATTCTTGTGCATATGTTTGTTTATGTATTACAGTGTGATATCTGCAGCAATATTTATTTTAATGTTTATTGAAGTAATTTCATGAATAAATTTTAGTGAAATAAGTAGGAAAAGTAAATCAGTTGTTGCAGCGATGGAATTTTCACATGGTATCCAAGCAAGTAATTAGAGACAAGAAGGGAAAATCAATTATGGGTCGAGACCACAATGCAGAGGCATCCACCTCAAGTGGCTCACGCAGATTTTCAGAAGATTGCACAAGAGAAAGAGATTTCGATTTCTCTATGTTGGCTTCCAAGCTAAAAGAAGTGGCGTGCATGACTAGTGCTATGTCATCAGAAGTATGGTATATAGACAGTGGAGCCTTGTGGCATATGACGGGAATCAGGGAATGTTTCTCAGAATATCGAGAAGAGAAGATGAACTTTCAGATCACCGTGGGGAACAAGGTAAAGTGTACTCTAGTAGGGAAGGGTACCATAGTTTTTCAGACAGAATAGGGAGAGTGGTTTCGTGCCACAAATGTGTTGCATGTACCAGGATTGGGGATGAACTTACTTTCCGTGACACATCTACAAGGCAAGGGCTATGACGTCTACTTCATCAAGGAAAAGGTATACGTCAAACACCCGAGCTGGAAAAAGAAAGTGCAAACCGGGATCAAAAGTAATCGGTTGTATAG
Source organism: Pinus taeda (assembly GCA_000404065.3). Classification (NCBI taxonomy): domain Eukaryota; kingdom Viridiplantae; phylum Streptophyta; class Pinopsida; order Pinales; family Pinaceae; genus Pinus; species Pinus taeda. The sequence continues at coordinate 121,005 of APFE030821390.1, read as the reverse complement.
ATTGCAACTAGAATCACCAATGGCACTAATAGGCAGTGATGGTGACAAGGACTTGAATGAACTATGGCACAGAAGGATGGATCACTTGCACCATGGAACTCTGAGAATTCTCAGGAGTACTCTAACAGGAGTTTCGGATCTGAGTACGGAACGACATGAAGTATCCCCTGCACTCTAGGAAAGTATGCCAAGGCAACATTTCCTAGGAGAAAACACAAGGCCAAGAGTGTACTAGGATTGATACACTCAGATATCTGCGGACCTATGTCCGTGAAAGCTCTCAGTGGTGCCAAGTATTTCATTAACTTCATTGATGACCACTCGAGGAAAACTTGGATTTATTTTCTGAAAACCAAGGATGAGGTTTTTTGTCGATTCAAGGAGTTCAAGGCTCTGGTGGAGAATCTAATTGGGAAGAAAATAAAAGTTTTGCGCTCAGATAATGGTGGAGAGTATGTCAACAAGGACTTCACTGATATTGCGCTAAGGAGGGCATCAGAAGACAGTGGACAGCTCCCTACAATCCAGAGCAGAATGGGGTGGCGGAAAGGAAAAATAGAACTACTGTAGAAGCAGCTAGGGCCATGATGTATAATCAGGATATGCCAAAATTCTTGTGGGCAGTTTGCATGCAACACAGTTGTCTACATTTAGAACAGGACTCCTCATCGGGCATTGGGAAAAATTACTCCAAAGAAAGTCTTCATTGGGAAGGCGCCTAAAATCAGTCATTTTAGGATATTTGGGAGTTTAGCATATTGTCGCATACCCGAAGAAAAGAGGAAGAAGCTGGATCAGACTGCAGAAAAGGGATATCTGGTGGGATATAGCAAGAATGCTAAGGCATACAAAATCTATCTTCCAGGGAGCATGAAGGTAGTAGTACGACGAGATGTAAAGTTCATGGAGGACAGAACTTTCAGAAGATCTCGCGAAATGCCTTCCCAAGAGTAGTCGAAAGAGGATCAATTGGTCATGCCTCTTCAACCAACATAAGTGAAGCATTCTTCCTAAGGTCAAGAAGATTCTCAGGATGACGAGAAGCAAACAGAAGCACCTGATGGCAGAGGAAAAACTAACAGGGAACTTCATCAGATTCAGCGTGATGCAGAGAACTTCATCGGTGAGCCAAGGAACAGTAAGAGGGACCGAAAACAACCAGACAGATATCAGACGTTAGTAGCTCAGGATGGAGAGCCTGCCAGTTTCAAGGAGGCAGCTCAGCAGCAGGTCTGGCTAGATGCAATGGTAGAGGAGTATAACTCCATAATGGTGAAAGATGTCTGGGAGGTGGTGTCAAGGCCTCAAGACAGATCTGTGGTAGGTTCAAGATGGATCTACAACATCAAATATGTTGCGGATGGCAGTGTTGAGAAATACAAGGCCAAGTTTGTGGCTAAGGGGTATGCTCCAAAGAAAGGGATTGATTATGAGGAAACCTTCATCCTGGTAGCCAGGTATACATATATTAGGATCGTGATATCTCTTGCAGCCCAGATGGAACGGGAGATCCATCAGATGGATGTAAAGACAACATTTCTGAACAGGGTAATAGAAGAAGAGGTATACATTGAACAACCAGAGGGCTTTGAAACTCATGAGAAGAAGTCTCATGTATGTAGACTAAAGAAAGCCTTGTATGGGCTGAAGCAGGTACCGAAAGCGTGGTATGGTCGAATAGATGGCTACTTGCAAAAGATGGGGTTTGTCAAGAGTTATGCGGATCCGAATCTCTACTATCTAGTCGTAGAGAACGCGCTGATTATTTTAGTATTATATGTGGATGATCTCTTTCTGAGAAGATCATCCAAACGCATTGAGGACTGCAAGAAGAATCTAGCCACAGAGTTCGATATGAAGGATCTAGGACGACTGCACTACTTCCTAGAGTTGGAAGTTTGGCCGCAGAAAGGAGAAATCTTCCTTGGACAAGGGAGGTATGCTATAGAAATCTTAAAAAGGTTCGAGATGGGAGACTGTAGACCTATGGCTACGCCAATGATCACCAACTGAAAGAAGATTGATGCATCAGAAGACAAGGATGTCGATCCCACCCTATACTGACAGCTCATAGGGTCCTTGATGTATCTGGTCAAAACCAAGCCAGATATTTGCTACAATGTCAGCACCCTCAGTGAATTCATAGTGGAACCAAAGAGGGCACACTCGACAGCAGCCAAACATGTTCTCAAGTATTTACAGGAAACAGTTGATTATGGGCTCTTATACACCAAGGGGAAGGATATCAAGTTGAGTGGATTTACTGATGCAAATTGGGTAGGAAGTTCAATGAATCAAAAAAGTACCTCTGGGTACTGTTTCAACATTCGATCAAGAATGACCTCCTAGTGCAGTAGGAAACAGAAGTTTGTGGCTCTGAGCTCATCTGAGGCGGAATATATGGCAGCAAACACACCTTCGTGTGAGGCCATATGGCTTAGAAAACTGTTGGTGAACCTATTCAAAATAAATATGGAGGTGACCAGGATCATGTGTGATAATCAGAGTTGCACCAAACTCTTTGAGAATCCTGTGTTTCATGATAGGTCGAAGCATGTGTCACTTTGTCAGACACTGTGTCCAACGAGGAGTTGTATAGTTGAGCTACACTCCTACAGGAGAACAGGTGGCAGATATCCTCACCAAGGCCCTTGGAAAGTCAAAATTTGACTACTTTGGGAAAAAGATGGGGATGGTAAATAACCCCTTTTAGAAGTAGAAATAAGTGTGTTAGCAGCACAAATGAAGAGGGAGTTGCAGTGCAGATGCAATGTTGGGAGAAAGGACCAACAACGGCACAGATGCAGAGGGAGTTGCAATGCGGATGCAGTGTTGGGAGAAAGGACCAGCAGCAGCACGGATGCAGAGGGAGTTGTCGTACAGATGCAGCAATGGCAGTAGCAGAGTCATGTGTAGCAGTACAGGATGCAACAATGCAGAGGATGTTGGGCAGGGAGGCTTAGCATTAGCATAGGGACTGATATCGGATGATCAGTGTGATACTCAGTGAGGAGTATTACTAGAGCACAGTCCTCGCTAAGAGGGAGTGTTGATTTTGGGTAGCATCAGATGTGCTTTAGCCACGAAAATTGGTGGAGAGGCTAAGGCACATGAGATCTCCAATACCCAAAAAGGGTTTGAGCATATTCTAAACAATTTGGGAGATATTAAAATAATTAATATTTTTAATGGAGTCCCTGAGTCTAAACTTTGGGAAAATAAAATATTAATGTGTATTAATATAAAACTGTGTTAGAATGGTCCAAGAGTCATGGATCAAGCCAGATCTAATCTTAGTTGTTGATTAGGGACTTAATCTCTGCCATTGATTTGTCAACGAGAAAAGTATAAGAAAAGGCTTGAGGGTCACTTGGAGAACACACCTAGGGAGACCAGTCAATTCAATTTCTAGAGCAGGGTTAGCTGAGAAATTGAACCAGTGGTCTGGAGAGCATTCAGGAGGCAGCAAGTACAGAATAGAGAGATGGGAGATTAACACAGAGGTAGAAAAAGTAGACATAAGCCCAGAGGGAGCCACGCAGAGGCAGCGAAGCCAGCAAGGCCTGTGTCATCCACGGAGAGGCTGCAGGAGTGACACAGAAGGCCAGAGAGGTTGCACAAAGTCTCAACAGGCTAATGCAAAGGGTTTCAGGTCACGCAGAGGTCAGTAGGGCTGACGTTGGGTTCAGAAGAAGTGCTGGAAAATTTGTCTCTTTGTGGGTAAGCCAGTTTGGCACCCTGTTGTACGAGAAAATTGCTTCATAATAAAATCCTCCCTTGTTGTACCGGTTTTTACGGGGACATTAGTCCAAAATAACTGTGTCAATGTGGTGATTCTTGTGCATATGTTTGTTTCTATATTATGATGTGATATCTACAGCAGTATTTATTTTAATGTTTATTGAAGTAATTTCATGAATAAGTTATGGTGAAATAAGTAGGAAAAGTAAATCAGTTGTTGCAGTGATAGAATTTTCACAGATTGACCCTGAAAGAGTTGAGGCTATTCAAAAGATTCCTTTGCCTCATAATATTAAAACCCTTTAATCCTTCTTAGGAAAGATTAATTTTCTTAGAAGCTTCATTCAAAATTATGTTGAGATTGCCAAACCCATCCAAACCCTCTTAAAGAACGATGTTAAGTTTGTTTGAGGAAATGAGGGTAGAAAAGGTTTTTGGGAAATAAAGGATTCTGTTGTAAAAGCACCTATTCTAATAAGCCCTGATTATTCAAAGGAATTTTTTATTTCCTCTTTTACATCGAAAGATACTATTGTTGGGGTGTTGCTTCAAAAGAATAATGAAGGGCATTAGCAACCTATTGCTTTTATGAGTAGGTCCCTTCAAGGGTCTGAGTTGAAGTATAGCACCATGGAGAAGCAAGCTTATGCTTTAGTCAAGTTTCTTAAACAGTTTAGAGTTTATGTGGGGTATTCTAGGATAATTGCATTTGTTCTCCACTCAAGCTTTGTGAAAGGCCAGGGATTGGCCAAAATCTTGACTGAAGGAAATAAGAAAGCGATAGGAATGATTTGTCAAAATGATTTGGAATTAACTTCATTAGAACTTCAAAGATTGGGTCAACTTGAATGGTATAAAGACATTATTTATTATTTGCAAAATTTGTCATGTCCTAACCATTTAGTTGGCCATAAGAGAAGAGAATTAAGGCTTAGAGCAACTAAGTATTGCATTATGAAGGATGGTCTGGGTTGGAGAAATCCGGAGGGGGTAATACTTAGGTGTGTTGATGAAGTTGAAGCCAAAAAGCTTCTATCTGAGTTTCATTCAAGATTTTGTGGAGGGCATTATGCTGCTAAGACTACAACCCACAAAATCTTGAAAGCTAGTTATTTTTGGCCTTCTATTTTTGCTGATGTGCACAAGTATGTTAGAGGTTGCCAAGCTTGTCAATTATTCACTGGGAAGCAGAAGTTAGCTTCTTTGCCTCTTCAGTCAGTGGTCATGGAGGCTCCCTTTCAACATTGGGGGCTAGATTTTATAGGGAAATTTAATGAAAATTCAAGTAATGGCTGCTCATAGGTTATAACTGCCACTGATTATTTTACTAAAAGGGTAGAGGCCATCCCTACAAAACACGCCACTGACAAAGTAGTGATAGATTTTCTTGAAGATAAGATTATCACTCTCGATGTCCTTGCCAAGATTAAAGCCGACAATACCAAGGCTTTTAGCTCTACTGAATTCTCATCGTTTTGCTTTAAGTATGGCATTGTTTTATCCCATTCATCAAACTACTATTCTCAAGGTAATGGCTTAGCAGAGTCTAGTAATAAGAATTTAATAACCATAATCAAGAAGATAGTAGGGGATAACAAGCGGGCATGGGATAGTAAAATTAAATATGTTTCATGCGCTGATAGGATTACAAAGAAGAGTTCTATTGGGAAGATTCCTTTTGAGTTAGTTTATGGCATGGATGTTACCCTTCTTGTGCATTTGAGGTTACTAGCTTACCAATTGCTACAAAGTTTTATATCTGATAAAGATGATGTGCAATGTAGGATTGACCAAATTGTAGAATTGGATGAAACCAGAAGAAGAGCCTTTGAGCATTGTTGTAAAAATCAATCTAAGGTAAAAAGAAATTTTGACAAATCATCTAGGAATAGAATTTTTTCTAACAATGACATGGTTTTGTTATGGGATCACAGGAATGAAAAGCCAAAAAAATCATGGTAAGTTTGACAGTTTGTGGCTTGCACCATGGATTATCGGGGAAGCAGCAAGACAGAATTCTACCATTTGAGCACTTTGGATGGAAAACCACTCAAGTTACCTGTGAATGGCCAACTGCTCAAATTGTTCTATAAAGAAAATATCTAATGCCATGGGGCATCTTTTTGTATCATATTTCTAACCTTATCTAGTGCCATTTTTGTTTAATTAGTTTTATTTCATGAATAAATTGTCATTTATGCTCTTAGAATAAATTTCCATTTCTTCGTTTCTGTACTTTATTTCATTTGATGATATTTTGAATGGATACTGCTGATATATGTCTTTTGTCGATTGATGCAGATTCCAGGTTCTTGCACACTAACACCTTGTATCTAGCATGAATCCCCATATGGAGCCAAATGTTGACCGCTGGAGTGGCACCTGATGATTATATGAAGACTCCATGCCCAAGGATGATCCAGAGGACACTTGTACCATTAGATATCATTAGTCAACAGAGTTTGTTAACCCTACTTCTATCTTCTCATCATCTTTCTTGTACCCAGATTCCACACCCTGCGGGGAATTGTAATAAGTGATACTAGTAATGGTGAGTTTTTGAGTCTGTAACAATCCTAAGATGTTGAGGCTCGAGAGCCTCAGCAAATGAGTACACCTTGAAGTGTTTTTTTATCTAGTTAATTATCCCTTCTTTTTTAGAAGCGGATAATTTTTTGGGTTTTTCACTCACGTTTTACCCTAAAGTAGGGGTGACGATTTGAAAGTTGAGCCCCTAACACATCTTAGTGTCCAAAGCTTATGTATATTACCATACTAGATCACACAAAAAATATCGTGGAATTTGACTAGGTCTAAGTAGGATTTTTTAATAATTAAAAATTTCCCACAAAACGGGACTTTTTAATTATTTTCTATGTAATGATGTAAATAAGTGGCCTTAGGAAATGTCTGGGGCATGTGACTACTCAAAATTCATCCACAGAGACCCAGCATTATCCTAAGATCCACTTTGAGGGTCAAAAAATTACTTACAGTCCCTCAAAAGCCGATTTTCCTAGTGACAATGGCAAAAAAATGAAAAAAAATCAATAATTGGAAAATCTTTTTAAATTTTTCCAAAGTCAAAGAAAGTCAACCAAATGACATGGCAGTTCCAAATGAAATTCAAAGATGATGTGGTAATTATTTGGGGCCCACCACATGAAGCCACAACTCAAGTCAAAAGCACAATCCAAAGTCAAAGTTCCAAGTGGCAAGTCAAATGGAAGTCAAAAGTACCACGTTGGTTGCATGAAATGTCACGTATGGCTAAAAATCAAATTTGATTTAATTCAAACATATTGGATTTGATATATGTTTCATATGCCAAAGTCTAAAGTTAAAAGAAGTGAGTGGGTTATGGACCCCACCTCACCCTCCTACTCTACACACGACCAGCAAAATTAAAATACGCACACGCTATAAAAAGGAATCCACACAGGTCATGTGAAGGCTCCACGCAGCAGGGAAAAATCACCGTAAGTATGGTTGATTCGTTTGGGATCTTATTAAGATATTTGGGGAGATATGTCTCCACTAAGATTTACACGTATCAAGTAGCCAATATCTATAACAGTCAACGCACAACTACAGGGAGCCTACATGAAGTTTACACTCATCCAAACATCATTTATGCACAGCAGTTTGTTCGAGCAGCGTTGGTACTTATGATAGGTATCACATACATGAGTTCTGTTGTGGAGAATTTGATGGGAGTTTGCTCCCCTATAACCTGTGATCATCTACACTTGCCAGCAATCAAAGAAATCTGCACCAGCAGTTAGAAGTACGCTCATCCTCACAAGGAATACACACATCAGATTTGAAGATATTCGATGGACAGTCAAGGAGTCAAGGTTGCCACCTACAGCCAATCATCTTGCCACTTGTGATTTGATTTTCTACATTGGGAATGTCAATCCATCTCCACTTGTCATTGGAATTTTCCTTGGGATCATCTCCCATTTTCTTATTTATATGAGTCTTGAACTCTCATTTTTCTACTTTAGAACGAGCTATTGGGCTTGTTGACCATTGCGTGTCAACCTCCCATAGCAGTACACCCCCTTTTCTTCGCAAAAGGGATAGCGCTTGATCGACATGTCCGTGCCATTCGACAGTCATCATCCACTTGATCATATTAAGTTGTAAACCCAGTCTGCATGTTGAATTGTAAATAATCTTAGCAAGTTGAGTCATGTATGTAAATTGCCTAGGTGGACCTAATTTTCTAGTGATAATCTACGTTCCAGAAGGTTTTTCGTCTCATCAATCCATGATCGGCAGAGTTTTCCTTCAACCTGACCCCAAAGCCGGAAAGAATTTTGTCATTAGAGTCTAAGGAGAATCCTAGTGTGTTAATCTGCTAGATTATGTTTGGTCGCAGAACTAGGTGGTCTATGAGGGTCTATGTCAAAGGGTTTTTCCCCCTTGAGATGTAAAATTGTAAAACTCATGATGTAAAGTGTCTTGACGGTTAGGAAATGTTTTAATCCCCTCATGGGTCCTAAGTCCTAGGTCCTAGGGAATTTTTTTAGAGGCTAAGTTCGAGGATCCATAATATAATTA
>APFE030821390.1:96302-107446 GCA_000404065.3 Pinus taeda | reverse complement strand
AAAAAAATATAAAAATATATATATATATAGCAGACGCTTCCGCGGACGCTTCGCTTCCTAGATTTTTGGAAAATGACGCTTCCGCGCTTCCGCTTCGCTCCCGCTTCGTGCAACATTGATATATATATATATATATAAGGTGGTATTTTACCTAATTTCATATATTCATGACGATTTCTTTCAATAATCAATTCATTACTTTAGTTTATACATTTCCCTATAGTAACCAGCATATATATATAGTGCAATACATGCGGGTCCATGCATATGTAGCTATCGTATGAGGTCTCGTATGTATGCTAATATTCGTATTTTATTTATAGTTATAGGTGGGTCATTACACTGACCATGTCATTTGTTTCATGTTTTCATAAATCTGGTTTCCTCTATCATAAACCTAGCCACATTTTGAACATTATCTTAAGAGCACATAGCCAACGTTTTTTCTGTTCCATATATACATACATATCTTCTGTGTATGCACCAGGATAATGAAGTAATTGTTTTTGGCTTAGTAATGGTGCCAAATAATGTGACGATCGTTTTTCTCCACTTGCTTTGATGATGAGTGATGTACATTGTAGATCACTTGAAATTGCAATAGTAAAATCTTTAATGTGGTAATCCCCAAAAGCTCTGATCACATATAAAACTGTTGATAACTCTGATTCAAGCATTATAAAACCCACTGCTTTTGGTCTCATTACATTAAGCTCTGATCTAAGTACTGTTACAAATGTCTTCCACAAATGATAAGGATGAAGTAAACAGAAAATATAAGGGAGCATCCAAAACCTGTCCCATGTTGGAGAAGTATCGAGAATAAAACGAATCTTTTTATCAATTTTGTCTGGTGTGTCTAGTTCCATTCCAGAAAATATACGCTTTGCCCATGAGCGAAATCCACCATGTGCCTCTTCATTTAGTTGCATCCATTTGTCATAGAATAAGACCTCTGGCTGCAAAGCAACTGACAGCAATGGCCTGCACACGGTAAAAGAATTGCAATTACATGATCAAAACATAATGACTTGTAGATGAAATGCAAAGAAAATCACTGACTTCAAATAGGTCAATGAAATAGTTTAGAGAAAAGCATCAGCACTAATGTAATGACTCGTTAAAACATGTGATCTTTCAGTTACTTGCAAAGAAAAAGGGCCAACTAGGCATCAGAAACTAGCAAACTAGTCCCATTCAAAAAGGCCTTTAAGCAGACAAATGCAAATTATCTGCTTGATTCTCACTTGCATTTCATGTTTTTTTCTTTTCTGTGTTTGTGGCAGAATGAAGAACTGAAAGAGAATGGGATAAAAATAATGTTAACTTTCTAAATACAACTTAAAACTTGTAAGGAAGTTGAAACTTGAAATGCTGTGGGAAAAATGGAAAAGAGCTTGCTGAAACTTGCCCTCTAAACATTGAATAATAGATAGATCTTCGCATGGAACTAAAAAATATAAAACTCCACAGATTAAGACACTCTTCTTTTAGCCTAGGGAGTTGAGAAGCTTTAAGCAGCAGTTGTCTCTGCTTGTCCGAGTCAAACTCACTGCTTTTCAACATGATCTTGACTCCCTTTCTGCAGGTGCAGAGGCTCATATGCTTCCCTTTTTGGCTTTTTCAAGGCAGGATTTTCCAGATACCCTGTTCTGTGTGTGATGTTTTTTCTGTGCCATGATGTACTGATCTGAACTTGGAAGTAATATATGAAGCATTTTCACTAATATATATATGAAGCTATAATGTAATATATGCTAAAGGCCAGCCCCAAGAGCACAGAACCTACAGGGTAAGAACCTTTTTTTCACTGCATGCACATAAAAATGAAATATAGGCATGCCTTAAACAGGCAATAAAATTGGCAGAGTTGCTGATATAATCAGCCAGTTATTATACATGAAGTTTGTACACATAACTGCATGTTATATATTTCACCAATAGGACTGACCTATATATCAGATATAAGCCTGTAAGACATACCTTTTAACTGCTATAATAGTCTATTAGCATTCAGCAATTCAAAGCATGACCCTGTCAATCATGGGACACTAAATGTTGGTTGTACATAGCCACAATCTTATCATGGTTTAAACAAAACTCTGCATGTTCCTCAACACTCTATAAACACTATTTAAATAATATCTCCAGAACATCAAATATACCTAACATCGAATTTCCAATTTTCAGTTGAATAGCGGAGTTCTTGCTGTGATGATAACCCAGGTTCAAACCTACTTGGGCATGCTCCCCATGTTTGTAAGGGTTCCTGTTAATATAGGCCCCAAAAACTCAGTGGTCTCCTGACCAATATAGTGTTCACGATGGGATGAAGATACAACAAAGTGCAAAATATTTTACAATGCTTTGTGCAGAAGATTTTTGGGACAAAAGTTCCTTACAAAACAAAGCCAATAAAAAGACTTAATTCAGTATAGCAATTTCAGATAGCAGATCCAAAGACCGGAATCCAAGTGATCTACTGTCTCTTGTTGTGGCTCTGTGTTGAGCCAGTCATTGGAGTTTCCAAAGATATGCTTTGACTGCATGAACACATTCAGTCTGCAAGGTGAGTCGCAACTTTTTCTCAGCTAGATAGATAGCCTGCTTAAACTGGAGATGATGTCAAAAATATGAATCATTGAGACAGAACACCACTGAAACATGTTTACTGAGTCAATCTTCAGTGATACCAAAGCTTGTGACAGATCTGTAATGGTATCTAATTGTCCAATTAAAATTGATGAGACTCTTTTCACACTTGGATGATCAGGCCCCACTTTTAACAATCATCAGTAAGTGTGACACTCTGGGCCGTTAAACTTAATGTCTCGTCCAGAATGGCAACATTTTCTTCTCCTGTGTTATGAGTTGGACCTGTTACCCACCACCAGCGGGTGACCCCTATAGGAGAAATTTTCTCCTAGATTTGTCTTCAGCCGGCAGCCACTTGCAGTCACCAGATAGCTCGATGTGCCACCATTCTCCACTACTTGAGCCAGCCATTGTGTGCCCTCGCACATCTGTTATGATCGTATGTTCGAAGGTGGGCCTTCCAACCCCAAAGGTATGACTTTTCATTATGTAATTGGGTGTTTATGCTTGCTTTCCTTGGGCACATTTGGACATGAATTGGTGGGGGGATTCAGCAAAAAGAATGGGCTTGGACTGCACTCTTGTTCCCTTGTCTCAACCTTAAGGTTAATTTTGTATCCTAGTCCCGTGGTGTTAAAAGATGTAACTAGTCTTCATAATTGTATTTTATGTAAAAAGAAAATGAAAAAGAATAAAAAGAATTATTATTTTATAAGCATGGGTTTCATGCTCAAGTCAAATTATTTTTCTAGTTCAAGCATGTTCTTCATGCTTCTAGGTTATCTTGAGTCAAAGAGTCAAAGTCCTATCTGGACATATTATAAAGAAAAAGGAAAAAGAATTTTTAATTATGTATTTTGGGATAAATTTCCTCTAGAAGTCAAGTCGGCCCTGCCTGTCATATAGGCTCTGCCCCAAGGGACATGACTGTTTGCACCCCTCTGGACGAGTATCAATAAGAGAAAGTTGGAGCTCATTTTGGACATCCAATTTTGGAGCGTCTTATCTGAAATTTCACAAAGAAAAAGGAGAGCCGAAATCTAAGGTGAAGGAAGCTTTGACTTGGCTTCAAAAGGATGAAAGTGTCTTGGATATCTCATTTGATCTGATTCTATAAGAACAGAATTTTTCTGCGTTTTCCCCTTTGGAGGGGTTTTTGCCATGGCTTGGAGCCTATATCTTGTGTTCTTCTTGTTTTGTGATCTTCATGTTTAGTATTGGTAATTGTTTGATGAAAGAAACAGAACATAATAATAAGAAGAAGCTATCAGAATTCACAAGCAATTACTAATAAAAGAGAAATCTAATCAGAATGGTAAGCCTCCCGATTTCTCCACATGGTATTAGTGCTAAGGTTGGTACAAGGAAGAGGCTTAAGATCACTTTCTGTAGAAGCGCAGAGATCTGTAAAATGAGCATTACGAAGATTCTGTGTTAACCCTAGTGAGAAATCCGGTTCTGTGATCCAAATAAAGAGTTTCGATACAAAAAGTTTGCACTGATCCTGAAGTTAAAATATTTGAATCTTCTGAGATTCAAATCTCTATTTATTTACGTTGGTGATGATCCTGGAGCATGAAAACTCAGAAATCCATATTTATATATATTTTATTAATTATTGAATGATGATTTACAGAGTGAGAGGCCCTAGCTTAAATATAGCCTTGGGTGCCTCTTGGTGAATGGGCATGATCTTTGCCCATGCCCTTTGCCTATTAACTATTATTGAGTGATGATTTACAAAGTGAGAGGCCCTGGCTTAAATATAGCCTTGGGTGCCTCTTGGTCAATGTTTGATCATGCCCTTTGCCTATTAACTAATAATTACAATTAACTAATTTTTATATAACATTGTCTTCCTCCCCAAAAAATGCTTTAACCTCAAAGCATACGTAACGATGGATGTTGTCGATGAAATGCTTTAGTCTCCCAAGAAGCTTCTTCTTCTGGTAAGTCCTTCCACTTGATCAGGTATTCCTTGATTACACGAGATCATAGCTTCTTTTCCCTGGTGGATATGATACCTTCTGGCTCTAAAATGACCCTTCCTTCATCATCTAAGGATGGAAGCATTGTTTTGTTGATTGATGGTCACCAAGTGCCCTTTTAAGGCAGGATACATGGAAGACGTTGCAGGCACGACTTTTATCCAGAAGGCTTAAACTATATGCAACTTGGCTGATCTTTTTGTTGATCTGGTATGGTCCATAGAACTTGGTGCCAATTTATTTTTTCCTTTTTGTTTCAAGGACAGTTGTTTGTATGGTTGGAGCTTGAAAAATACCAATTCTCCAACTTCAAATTCTCTCTCAGATCTGTTTCGATCAGCTTGCTACTTCATATTGTTTCTTGCATTATGTAAATTTTCTTTTAGAGTTTGGATGGCCTTTTGGGTTTCTTCTAGCTAGTTTTTAAAAACCAGTAATTTTGTCTTGAGGATAGCTAAGTCCTTCCATTTTGGAGGTTTGTGCCAGTACAGAGCTTGAAATGGAGTCATTTTTGCTGACGTGTGGTAAATAGAATTGTACCACCATCCAACGAGATGTAACCATTGAACCCACTTATTTTGTTTATTTGTGGCATAACAACGTAAGTAAGTTTCCAAACATTTATTGACAACCTCTGTTTAGCCATCTGTTTGAGGATGGTAAGCAGAACTCATGTTGAGGTGGGTTCCTATATGATTGAATAATTCCTTCCAAAATTTACCCTTAACTTTGGCATCTCTATTGCTCACAATGACCTTTGGAAATCCGTGTAATTTGTAAATATTTTTGCAAAATATCTTAGCGATTTGTTTTGTTGAGTCTGATTTCTTCATTGCAATAAAGTGAGCATACTTGGTGAGTCTGTCAACTACTACAAGAATCTTATCCTTACCGTCAGATACAGAAAAACCTTCAATAAAGTCCATTGATATTTCTTCCCATTTCTGGTTCGGGGTGTTTAAGGGATGAAGTAGTCTAGGTGTCATAATATTTTCACTTTTATTCCTTTGACATTTATCACATTCTGCTACATATTTCTGAATATCGTGACGCATTCCCTTCCAAAAGAATGATTGACGTGCATTATAGTAAGTTTTAAAGAGTCCTACATGTCCGACTGACAATGAATCATGTCACTCCTTGAGGATCTTGGTTTTAAACTTAGGGTTTGAATTCAGATATATTCTTCCCTTGTACCATAGAATGTCGTTCTTCCATTCCAATGTTGAGTTGTGCGGAAGGTTATTGATGATAGCGCTTGTTTCTAGATCTTTTGCATATTCATTTCAAATCTCATTAAGCCGTTTGGGAACAACAACTGAAACTGCAAGGAGTGTCGGTTCTTCGTCTTTCCTAGACAGGGCATCTGCCACTATATTGTCCTTTCCCCTTTTGTGTAATATCTCCATGTCAAAGGCAGTAATTTTTTCAATCCACTGCGTTTTTCTTCGGAAAGTGTTTTTTGTTGGAGGAGGTACTGGAGACTGTTATGGTTTGTTGGTATGGAAAACTTACTTCCCAAAAGATCAGTAATTTTTTCAATCCACTGTGTTTTTCTTCAGAAAGTGTTTTTTGTTGGAGGAGGTATTGGACACTGTTATGGTTTGTTGGTATGGAAAACTTACTTCCCAAAAAATATTGCCTCCACTTGGCTAGTGTGTGCATAATAGCAAGCATTTCTTTGTTGTATGTAGATTTAAGATGTTCTTGTTTATTGAGTTTCTTGCTCTCAAAAGCTATTGGATGCCCATCTTGCATTAACAATGCTCCTATACCAAAACCTGAAGCATCACACTCAATGATAAATGGTTTAGAGAAATCTTGAGTTGCCAATACCAGGGCATTAGACATAACTTCCTTCAATTCTTCAAAACACTTTCCTGCTTCCTCATTCCACTGAAATGAGCTCTTCTTTAAAAGGTTTGTTAGAGGTGCGGTTATATGTGCATAGTTTTTAATAAATCTTTGATAATATCCAGTCAATCCTAAGAACCCCCTTAGCTTGGATATAGTAACTAGTTTGGTCCATTCCCTTATAGCCTTGATTTTAATAGGATCCACTTTTACTCCTTCATGGGATATTATGTGTCCAAGATATTCTACTTCTTCCTTCCCAAAGGTACATTTGGACTTCTTGGCATAAAATTGATGCTCTTCCAATAGCGTAAGAACTTTCTCCAAATGTTGTAGGTGCTCCTTCCAAGTTTTACTATAAATTAAAATGTCATCTAAGTACACTAACACGAACTTTCTTAGATATGGACAGAATAACTCGTTCATAGTAGCTTGGAATGTTGTTGGTGCATTGGTTAACCCAAAAGGCATTACTTTAAATTTGTAATGACCTTCATGTGTTCGGAGTGCAGTTTTTGGTATGTCTTCCAACCTTATTCTGATTTGGTAATACCCTGGACCTTAAGTCCAATTTTGAGAAATATTTAGCGCCATGTAGTTCATCCAGCATTTCATCAATGAAGGGAATTGGGAACTTGTTTTTAATTGTTATTTTGTTTAGTCCTCGATAATTGATGCATAACCTGAACAATCCATTTTTCTTCCACACCAATACAACTGGAGCAGCATACAGACTTTTACTTTTTGAGATGATGCCACACTTTAAAATATCTTGGATTAATATCTCAATTTCCATTTTTTGATGATGTGGATATCTATACGGTTTGATGTTGACGGGGTTTGATCCTCCTTTGACTTCTATTGTATGTTCGATTTCTTTGTTAGGAGGCATTTTCATGGGCAGGTCTTGGAATACTTTTTCGTGCTTCTAAATTAGCTCATGTACTTCTAGTGTTTCTTCGTTGATCAATTTTGAATTTAACATTTCTAATTGGTGACATTGTACTACATAGGCTAGTGCTCCTCTTCGAATCATTTTCATCATTTGGGATGACGATACGATTTGATTCTCAAGTGCTTGAAATCCATATAACGTGTACCTCTGCCCTTCCCATTTAAACCTTATAAATTTATTTTGATGGTTAGCAAAGTAAGTGCCTAAAGTTTGTAGCCATTAGATACCTAAGAACACATCTACTCCCCCTAATGGTATAGTGTAGAATGGAGATTCTAAATTAAAGTCTTGAATCTACAATTTGACTTTATGGCATTTCCCTACCTTTTCAATTTTCTTACCATCAACTACCATAACCTTCATGTTGGGCATGGGAAACGAGAAAATGTTGAGTCTCTTCGCCATGGTTGAGTCCAAAAAATTATGGGTGCTACCAGTATCGATCAGAAACATTACAGTGTTCTTCTTGATATGTCCTTTTAATTTTAATGTCTAGGGTTGTGATATACTTGTCATAGCCAATAGTGACACTTGCAGAACGCTCTCGCCATCTAGTTCTGAAGAGAATTATGGGGCATCTTCAATTTCTTCTACGTCTGATTCGCCATTGTCTGAATCATTAGTTCCTTCACATTTATACAGGTTTTTGGTCTCTTTTCCTTTACGACACCTAATCCTCTAAGGGTTGGTGTGGAAGCTGAATAGTCTAAGGAAGTCCAAGAGACCTTGGAATATGAAACCAAAGGTCATATGAATGTACTATAAATGTATATCATTTATTAATAATAGATATATTCTCATGCTTATCTTTAGTATTCTGTCGCTGCCATGTATGTGTTTAACATGGTATTAGAGCAGGCGAATTCTTGCCCTACTCATTTTTGAGCCACTTGTTTTTGTGGCCTTTGTGTGCATGCTTATCCTGTAGCTCTGCCCATTTTCCTGATATAGAAAAAATGACATCTTCTCCTCATGCCTAGTTTCGCAGGTCTCACAGGTATCAGATATATGCTTTTGTAATTCCTCTGGTAGACCATTTCATCTCTTTGCCAGCCACTCTACTCAACGTCTCTCTAACCTCGACTTTTGTTGCTCGGACAACACCAAAATTTTCCTTCCCACCCTAATGTATATGACAGTTCTGCCTAATTCTCTCTATGTCAATCAACACCCATTTTTTCATTGAGCGCAATACAAATTTTTGCATTGAGCGCACTTCAAAGATGTAGCAACACCCTTTCGAGCTTACTCTTGTTCCAGAATAATTGTGAGGACGTAGTTGTGAGTTAATCTCAGTTTGGATTGTATGGACATTGGTATTAATGCTCCCTCAACCCTGGCAATCCACTGTCACAATCCAATTGCACACTCGGGGTTCGACTCCCGAGTGAAAAGGAAGTGGGAGTTCAATGAACATACATAAGACAAGAACGTTGGGAGCAGTGAGATGAATATTCAGGTGGCTTTGCGATAAGGAATATCACTGGAACGAGCTAAGGAAGCCTAACTGGTGGTTAATAGAGGTGGAAGTCTGAGCAGCTAAGACATATCGATGGACTGCACTCTGGTCACTCGGCTTCGATACCTCCCCGCACAGATAACTCCTCACTGCACTCCCACAGCACCATTCGGTTGACCTACCGCAGTGAGTCATACAACACACTACTCTTAAACATTGTATTGTTATCCTCCCTACCACCAGTTCAGCACTACTCCTAAACATTGTATCCATAGCATATCGCTCCAAACCACGAGTATCCCATATCTGGGCTGCTATGGTCTTCCCTTTGTCCTGAATGGTGTAAATCGTGAATTCAACGCCAACAGTGGGCTTACACTGATGGGAGAAATAGTTGTGAGCCAATCCGGAGATGATGTTGGACTTACCCATGCTGGAGTCCCGTGTGAACATCACTTTGAATAAATAATCATACTCTTCATTGCATCTGTGTTCCATTTAAAAGCAAAGTAGTATTATTATTAATATTCGTATTCCCTACTGCGGACCACCACTCTGCTGCTCCTGTCTGATACACTACTAACCAACCTGCAAATTGGGGATTCAGATTCGCATCGCAATAGTCCTCTATCCCAAAAGTGGTGAAATCATAGTTATTGTGTTGCTGCTTCTTATGATGAGCGAATAATAAGGGGAATGAGGTGGTGGAGATCAAACAAGTTCTTATAAATTATTAATTAAATTGAATCTCCACTTGCTTACACAAAAGTTCAAGTGTTATCTCCCATGCGTTGTTTCATTAAGGATATCATTGTGTGCATTACTAGTCTGAAAGAAATGATTGAAGGTATTATTCCTTCTTGTAGGTCTATTGTAAAGATCTTAGATTTACATGCATTGTGCTATATGTATTTGGCAATATAGTTTGTCAGTTTTTAACTTTTTATATAATACAGGAAAGTTCATTTGTTATTGAGAATAATCATATATCATATAGAAACTAGCTAGAAATATATCTTTGTTTCTGCGGTTTGTTTGTCATAACGTCAAGTACATACTTGTTGATGTTGACATCTTCCGTAGTTGCTAAGAAATTTTTAATTCTTTGCTCACTTGCCTCTTGTCTGAAACATCCGGTTTATGATATGGGTTTGTTCACTTTCAAACGGAGGAAGTTGCAAACGCAGCCATTGAGAATGTTAATGGGATGATGTTAGAGGGCAAGCAAGTATATGTGGGAAAGTTCATTGGACCTTCTACCAATCAAAAATTCACCAATTTGTATCTCAAGAATCTAGAAGATGATTGCATTTGTGAATCTGGAATGAAAAAAATATTTTGACAAATCTCACTTGCAAAGAAAGTAGAAGATTGGCTCTTCTGTTATACAGTGTGAATAGTTTGAGAAGTAAGTGCATTGACGCAGCATTTGTTGCATTGAAATTAGTACCGGGATATCTGCTACAATGACTTGGTGATATTGGTATCCTGCTACTCATCTAATAGTTGCCGCTATTTATCATTTTATAGATCAATTTGTAGCTGAAAATAACATCACTTCTCTAATTATATTGGTTTGAAATGGATCGAATGGATGATGTATTGAAACTACTTAATAATTTAATACATTCCACTGTTGATGAGATGGTTAAGATCAACAAAACCTCTCTTTCCAATATTAAAATTTGTCTCCAAAATGTACAAGAGAATATTGAGTTTTTGCAGCTTGAGACAAAACTACAACAAGAAGAGCTACAACATTGTAAGCACCATTCTGTTCAGAACATTGAGATAAACTCCCATTAGCAGCAAGCTATGTTGCAGGAAACGTGGTATAGAGGTCCGTTTCCATACGGAAACGGGTACGAAACGCGGAAACGCGTTTGGTACAGCCGTGAAACGCGTTTCCAGCCGTACTTCTACGTTTCCCGAAATGGAAACATGGCCAGTACGGCCGGAAACGCGTTTCAGGGCCGTACAACCCACGTTTCCTCATTAACTTGTGTTTTTTTTTTTAATTTACTTTTAGGGTATGTTAGTGACTTCTTGTTGCTTCTAGATGCGTGTCTAAAGTTATAAAAGTGAATTTTTGCCCTAGTGTTGATAGGCAGTTCATCAGGAAGTTTGGGGGATATGCAATTCATGGTAATGTTAAATTCTTAAAGTAAAAGTGATATTCTCTTTTATTTTTCATTTTCATCCTTTTACTTAAATTTTTAACATTACCATGAAATGACTCAGTATGTTTGAGAGTGGTTTCGCCCTCATTGGATTTCATATGGAGAAAGTAGAA
>APFE030821390.1:41542-80908 GCA_000404065.3 Pinus taeda | reverse complement strand
ATAAAAATATTTAAAAAATTAAAAAAAGACTAATAAAAAATTGGAAATTCCTCTTGCTGTCTTTTTTGTGTTGTGGTATCAGTATTCATCATTTTACTATAGTTAAATGTGATTAAATTTTTATCTGGAGTTTAAATATTGGAAAGTGATCATTTTCCTGGATTTGGTTCTTTAAGCATACATCTTTTAGTTTTGGGATCTGAAATGGTCAGCATTTAAATTTTGTGGTTGTTCAAAGCATTTGCATCTTTAGAAATTTAATTGCTGGATCATTGTTAAGTCATTGTGCAATTGATCATTTTGCTTGGATTATTTAATGCTCGTATTTTTCAAGCAATCGTTAATTATGTCCTAAGCAACAGTGGATAATCATTTACTTGGATCACTGGCTCCTTAAGGCACTGGTTGTAATCAATTAAGATTTAATCAAATTCTAAGTTTCGCCAAGCCTTAAGCAAGTATTCAATTGCTTCGTTGTGTCTCCTACTCTGGTTATTCAATTCTCGTTCAGGTCTACCCCCCATAGCCTGCTTCAGGGAGACGGCTTAAACGGTGAGATTGGGGATCAGGTGACAGCCCTCGGTCTGAGCGTTGTCGCGGTGCCTTTATCATTTTTACCGGCAATAACAACACTTTTTGGCTCCACTACCGGGGATATTTTATTCTCGGCGTTTCAACAACATTCATCTTCTCATTTCTCATCTTTATCATTTTTACCGGCAATAACAACACTTT
This sequence comes from Pinus taeda, assembly GCA_000404065.3. Taxonomy (NCBI): domain Eukaryota; kingdom Viridiplantae; phylum Streptophyta; class Pinopsida; order Pinales; family Pinaceae; genus Pinus; species Pinus taeda. The sequence goes on along the minus strand of APFE030821390.1, from coordinate 80,173 downwards.
TTGGCTCCACTACCGGGGATATTTTATTCTCGGCGTTTCAACAACTTTTCATTTCTCATCTTTTCAATTGGGCCGACAACGACAACATTTTTTGGCGTCGTTGCCGGGGATAGAGCTTTTCTGTCCTTGGTTTATTCGACATTCATCACTCATCTTTCATTTTTCTCATCTCTCATTCAAGTCGGCAAAGTCAACATTTTTTAGCACATCTCATCTTTTCCACCATTCATTAGCCTGTCAAGCGGCTAGCCTTTCATGGCATCTTTTCATCAGCGTCTTTTGATCTTTTCATCGCCTTATCTTTCATCATCTCGTTAATCACCTGGACTTCTCGGTTTGTTTCTTGTTCGGGTGGCAACTCCATTCGTTTTCATTTATTCTCAGACAAGAAGCCCCCCTTATATCCGGTTGTTTGTTGCCTTTTGGATCCTAGAGCTAAATTCATGTTCAAGTGAGGACTCCACTTCTTTCATTTCTACAAGAATTTCTACTCGAAGCTCGCTTCTTGCGGATCTCTTGATTTTCTTGAGTAGAGGTCTCTCTATCATCCATTTGGTCCCTCATTATTCATCATGGATTATTCATTTACCCCGTGTCATTTTACTGATGTTCTCCATGATATTCCGGAAGTAGCCATTTCTAAATTGTCTTTGTTCTCGGGTGGTGATTCAATCACTGTTAGAAAGCATCTATGCAGGTTTTCTCGTATAATGCTCATATATTGTAGTTCTCCTCAGTATGATAATGAAGATGTCAAAATGCGTTTATTTGCATTTTCTTTAAAGGGTGATGCTTTGAATTGGTTTAAAAATTGTCCTGAAGATTCTTTCACTTCTTTACAAGACATCGTTCATGCTTTTAAAGATAGATATTGTTATCAAGATAGCTCGCATTGTGCCCCTAAAATTATGCAACATAATGAAAGTGATCTGGTGAAGGATCCCGTTGTCAATGAAAGATTTCAAGACAATTCTCCATATCAGAGTGTGCCATCCACTTGCACCATTACAGATCAAATCCATGATAGTAGAAAAGCAGGAACAAATTGTCAAATCAGTGTCGATAATGAAAGGGAAAATCATAAGCAAATTATAGAGGAACTAATGAGGCTGGTAAAAAATATGGAGATTAATCAAGAAAAAATTATAACTGATTATGTCAATGATATGAGAACTTTATACACCCCCTTGGAAAAGCGAGACAAGGAGATGGAAACCATGAAAGCTAATCATGATAGGGAAATTAATTCTATGCAAAACAAGTTATTAACTATGGATGAAGAAATGACTATCATGACATTTGATTATAATAATGGGTTGGCTACCATGCAAGCAAATCATAAGAAAGAGATAAACTCTATGCAACATTGTTTGATGACCATAAAGGCAAAGAATGACAAAGTAATAAAAGATAGGGAAGCTAGTCAGATATGTCTTCAGAATAAGTTATTGAGCATGGAGGAAGACCATGCCAGGGAAATCAGTTGCTATGAAGGTTGAACACTCTAGCCAGATGGATGCCATTACAATACAGGTGTAGAAATTTCAACAACGGTCAAAGGATGAAAGAAACAAGGAGACATCAATAGATCAAAGGCCTCCTTATCTGCTGCAACAAGCTCCATCTTATTATGAGGAGGTCATTGGTTCGGTTGAAAAGTGGTTAATTGAAGGTGACCCAGATAAAATTGAACACAATAAAGATCAGATGCAAAATGAAGAGAGACATGTCACGCATATCTTACATACTTCATCTGATAGTTTTGAAGCAGAATGTTCCACAAAGAAAAAGCGCAAGAGAAAGAGAACGAGAAAGCAATTTGATGCATTCGATAACCATAAGCAATTTGATTTTCGGATAGGAAAAAGTCCTACTGTATGCAGAATTGGACATGGCACATCCAAGAAGCAGCCGACAGATTTACCTGAAAGTAGGAAATGCTCAGTATATAGTATATTGAACGCATCTGATGCCATGGGGCATCCTCTGTATTTCTAACCCTACTCCTTGTCTTTTCAGCATTTCAATTCTGTTTAAAGATTAGATTTACTTTTCATGTTACTAGATAGTTAATAAATGAAGAGCTTATATCTTTCCTGTGCGTAATGTTATATGATGATTTTTGGATGGACACTATTTATGTTTTGTTGTGTGTTGCATGGATGCAGATTCTGGATTCTCACATTCCTACAGTGCAGCAGCATGTCCCCAAGTAGAGCCAGATGTTGACCACTATGTGTCAACGACCCATAGCAATACACCCCCTTTTTTTGCAAAAGGGATACCGCTTAATCAACGCGTCCATGCCATTCGACTATCATCATCAACCTAGTCGTGTTATATTGCAAACCCAGTCTGCATGTGTAAATTGTAAATAATCTCAGCAGATTCGTGTCATGTATGTAATTGCCTAGGTAAACCTAATTTTCTAGTGATGACCTATGTTCTGGAAAAAATATTGTCTCACCGATCCATGATCGGCAGAGTTTTCCTTCAGCCTAACCCCAAAGCCGGAATGGATTTTGTCATTAGAATCTTAGGGGAGTCCTAGTGCGTTAAATCGAGTCTATGTAAAAGTGATTTGGGAATAATCCTAACTATTTGGTTAGGTTATTTTATTACAAATTGCTTGATCTGCTAGATTATATTTGTATCGCAGAACTGGGTAGTCTATGAGGGTCTATGTCAAATGGGTTTTCCCCCTTGAGATGTAAAAATGTAAAAATCATGATGTAAAATGTCTTGAGGGTTAGAAAAATAATTTATCCCCTCATAAGTCCTAAGTCCTAGGTCCTAGGTAATTTTAAATTTTCCAAAGGCTAAGTTCGAAGGTCCTTTAAAAAATTAAATTTTAAGAGGTCCAAGGACTAAGGTTAAATGATTACTTTGCTAAATTTTGTGCCCTTGGTCCCTAGGGTTAAGTCGAAGTCAAAAATTTTGAGGAAATTAATTCAAAAATTAAATTTTTGAATTAATTAAAATGCATTTAAATGATAATTTCGAATTTCCTCATTATTTTAATTTCTACAGATGAGATTAAAAGATTGTTTGATAAATTGATCCTCATCAACAGTCGAGATTGCTTTGACAAGGATCACTCGAACTAGCTGTTGGGAAATTTTTTTTTAAATAGGAGGTCAGTGGTCAGTTGAGATCATTCGACCTTTGAGTTGTGTGCTAAGGAAGGCTTTCTTGTAATTGTTTTTCATGTGCAATAAAGAAAGACTTCAGGGTTAATCTCTGCTGGTGTTACTCTGCCAGAAATGTTGTAAGATTGTTTTATTTTCTTGCATAGATTTACTTTCAACCATTGATGTTAGCTTATTGAAGAGTGATTTAAACACAGGTATCTTGTTTGATCACCAGGGTTTGAATGATAGTTTAATTTCTGAATATAATTGCAGGTAATTCCATTATATTTGAATTTCGCTGTTGTTTTCTCTCTCTATGTTAATGGTTGAATTAAGCTGTGCAGGAAATCAATGATTTTGAGATCACCGGGCGTTTGGGGAAGTCTTCAGTTGGACCAGCAAACTCCCGGATTGCATTTTCTGAAGAGCCCAGCTAGTGTTGATCCTAATCTTATCATTGGAATTTAGAATTTTCCTTGTGAATGCATGATGGATTTTCTGAAGCACCTCATATTAAATTTAAAATTTTGAAAATATTTCTGTGGCATACTGACAAATCTGGCTATTTAGAGCTTTCAAACAGTGAATATTGTAATTATTTCGCTTTTTTTTGGGTTCTTAGTTTAATCCTTGCATATATTATTTCTAGGTGTTTTGTTTTGTCATTGCAGGTTGCAGAGCTGAAGAGGAGATTTTTATTTGAAGCCAGATCTAGGCCCTAGAGGGTAAGATCTGGCCTCAGAGTCAGCTCTTGTAGGGGTTTTCTGGAAAAGGTTTCTGAAGAAATTCGAGATTTTCCAAGCCATTTGTCTGTTGTTGCCTGGGGTTTCATTTTCGCAAGAAATTTTAGAATTTTTTTTTAAGGGTGAATGTTGCCCTGGGCATGCAACATACTCTCCATCCATTTCATGCTTCAGTCTCAATCTCCCTGCGCAGTCGTCACACCCTAGTGCTGCCATCCCTTAATCGCTGCCAAAACCTACAAACAAGTGGTTGCCTGTTCCATCTACTACGCAGCTCTACATTTCCCTCTATGTTGCCTTTTCCCTTGCGGATCCCTCCTCTGTTGAGCCACCATACTCTCTGAAACCCTCATGCAAATTTCATTGCTCTATTGCTGCCATTGCAGCTTTCGAAATTCCTCCACCGCCATTGAGCTACATCCTTCTACCAACATCAGTGTGCCTCCATTTCCCTCAATGCCATCAAACTTGTCCACGATCAGCCCTCTGCGTGCTCATTTCGATGTTGTCATCGCAGTTCCCACCACAAAAATCTTTCACACGCATCCTTCTCCCTATGCAGCTCCCTAACTTCATCGCCCCTCAGCTCCTCGTTGCTCCTTACTACACCCATCTCTCTACGTGATCAACCTGACAGCCATCTCCACGCTGCCATTTCACGTTTTTCTCCCATGCCGCGAGCAAAACCCTCGAATCTGCACTCCTTCATCCATTGTCCCCTCGCCCAACCTCGCTCCCTATCTCCGCACACTACTCCCTCGCCATTGTGGCTATATGAGTCCCCCCAACCTGTAACCAAACCCTCTGCCTTCGCGCAGTCAACTCCACGCAGTCATATCCCTTGCCTCTGCACAGCAATCTTCCATAGCGTCGTCTCCGCTCCTCTCTTCGACGCCTTTCAACCTGCATATTGACAACAAAAAGATTGATTTCTCTATGTGTGGTTTAGTTTAGGATTTGTGCATTTTTATTTTTTTTTGTGTAAAGTTTCGACTTCTTTTTTTTAGGTTAGTTTAGGGTTACATGTACTGGATTTATGAATGTTATTATAGTTAGAACTTAGGGTTAATGTAATTAGTTTTTTTTAGAATTAGATTTTAATAGGTTTTAGTTTAGATATTTTCGATTTTAGTTTCGTTTCATTTTGATTTTAAATTTAAATAAGAAAATCTATAAAAATAAATAAATAAATAAATAAATAAATCCCCAAAAGCTTAAAAAGGCTTTTGTCCTTAGTTTTTTTTTTTTTTTTTTTTTTTTTTAGTCTTGTTTTATTTTTAGAATTTAGTTTTTCCTTTATGATTTTGATTTATATTTTAAAAATTAAAAATATTAATAATAATAATAAAATAAAAAAACAAAAAACAAAAAAAAACAAAAAAAATAAAAAAAGACTAATTAAAAATTGGAAATTCCTCTTGATGTCTTTTTTCTGTTGTGGTATCAGTTTTCATCATTTTACTATAGTTAAATGTGCTTAAATTTTTATCTAGAGTTTAGCTATTGGAAAGTGATAATTTTCCTGGATTTGGTTCTTTAAGCATGCATCTTTTAGTTTTGGGATCTAAAATGGTCAGCATTTAAATTTTGTGGTTGTTCAAAGCATTTGCATCTTTAGAAATTTAATTGCTGGATCATTTTTAAGTCATTGTGCAATTGATCGTTTTGCTCGGATTATTTAATGCTCGTATTTTTCAAGCAATCGTTAATTATTTCCTAAGCAACAGTGGATAATCATTTACTTGGATCATTGACTCCTTAAGGCACTGGTTGTAATCATTTAAAATTTAATCAAATTATAACTTTCGCCAAGCCTTAATCAAGTATTCTATTGCTTTGTTGTGTCTTCTGAACCAGATGATTCGCAGCTTGTTCTCTTCTATCCCATAGGGTCTACCCCCCTTAGCCTGCTTCAGGGAAACAGCTTAAACAGAGAGATCAAGGATCAGGGTGACAGCCCCCAGTCTAAGCATTGTTGCAATGCCTAGACACTCTGTGCGACAACAATGTGCATTGATGTCTTTAGGTTCACTGACAGAATTAAGTATTATGTTTACTTTATTGATAATTCGTTAAGCCCTAAATTTATTTTCTGACTAAAGATGATGTTTTCAGCAAGTTCATAGAGTCTAAAGACTTTGTGGAGAATCAAAAAGCATGGAATAATAAAGGTGCTTCAATGGAGGAAAGTACACCTCCAGAGATTTCTTCCCATGTTGAATTGATGTCTTTATCTTCACTGACAGGATGTATGTGGTATCTTTACTTTATTGATAATTCATCAAGTCCTTGATTTAATTTTTGAGAACTACAGATGATGCCTTCAGCAAGTTCACAGAGTCTAAAGCCTTTGTGGAGAATCAAATAATGTAGAAAAACAAAGGTGCTTCAGTCTGACAATGGAGGAGAGTACACCTCCAAATAGTTTCATATCTTTTGTAGGGATGGAAGGATCAAGAGGGAGCTAACGAAACCCTGCAACCCACTGAAGGTTTGGAAAGAAACTCATAGAAAATATTAGGGGAAAATATATACAAGACAAGCCTTGCAACAGAAAAAACCCAAAAAACTCCGAAACTTGAAAACTGTAAAAAAATCAGAAATGTTGAGCATTGAAGATATTTGAATCACAGCTTTTCTAGATTCTGTTTATTTTGCTTAAAGTAGGGAAAGAAATTCGAAGCACCATGTTCATTGGCATAGTGAAACCACTATTTAGTATTTATTTTTGTTTAACAGATTCATAGTGTAGATACGTTGAACGATTTTGACTTGTCCACTAGAATATGGAGCATTTTCTTTGCAATACTCTAAATATTAGGCATTCATAATAACTATTCAATAGTTCCCCAATGTAGGAAGCACTAGAAGTAGATGAAGCATGAGAAAAAAGAGGAATCATAAAGAGTGCATGAGAGGAGGAAAATAAAAGTCATATCAACATCCTCAAATCATACAAAAAGTCAAATGGGATTAGTGAAAATTCACATTTTAGATTTAACATTGACAAAGGAAATATGAAAGTTGAAATATATCCAAAGATGGATACAACAGGGATCGTCGGAGATATCCTTGAAAATGTTACAATTTGAACATTTAATCTTGTTAATTCACCATGGGATTCATCACTCTTTATAAATGTTTCTTGATAAAGAACAAACAATATGGAACGAACCTAAGAAATACAGAGTTGAGAGAAAGTAAGAAACCAATTAGTAGGCAACCTTAGGGAATAAAAGCCTCGATGCCCTAGACAAATGAAAAAACACGAGTTTTATGCACGTAAAGTTTACCTGCAATCAGGATTGGTAAGTATGACTTTACAACTCATAAACCCTGCAGGTATAGCAACTCCTCTTCTTTCAAGATAAGATTCAAGAATCTCAGCTTGCCCTCTTGTTTCCTCCACCTAACAAAACCACAACAGAAAAAAACAGAAATCAAAATGCAAAACAAGAGACCTTTAGTAACAACAATGAAAAAGATTATTATTTCACTAAATCCATTCGGTATCTAGCAAGGCAATACTTTTTTACATAATAATCAAATTCTATTATTATGCTAAATCAAAGCAGATATAGAATATACAGTTCTCCTCCGGTAAAAATCACAACATATGGAAGAAGAATTAAATAAACTATAAAACTAAAGAAAAATAGTTGATAAAGAAAATAAATGAAAAATGTTTAAGAAGATCGAAACAGAAAAGTTCAACCAAAAGAGAATCCCAAAGAGAAAATCATTGAAGTTAAAAGCTATTCAACACGCTATTGGACAACACCCAGGTGAATCACAGATTACCTAATATTGCTAAGGGATCATTTCTATGAAACAAAATTTCAATATTTTATGACAACAGTAAACAACAATAAACTAGAGAAACCCTTAAAAGACAACATTGAATTTGTCCACATTGCACTATCAGAGTACAATGATAGCATTTGTATCAAGTACAATGTACAAAAAATCAATTAGAATAATGCACACAAGAGAAAGAAATGATGGCTTGCTACAGACTCCTTGTGCAATATTGCTCTTACCCAAAAAAAAAGAATATACAACGTAATGTTTCACCCATCCACGATAAATACTTATGTCTAAGTCTAAAATTAAAGAAACAAAAGCAAAAGAAGAGAGAGCAATCACAAACAGGGCATATGAGCGAAAGAAACCCTGAAAATTCATCCCGAAGTTCTTCCATGAGAAATTAACCAGGGCCCTATTACTATTAATATTTTATTGAATATGAAATTGTATGCAATGATATAAACAGCACACACTGCTTGGATATTTCATTGGCTGCCCTTAGTGACGATGGTAAATTCATGGATGAAGGAAGAATGGGAATTACATGTTTGGCAATACTAGACCACACAGAGCCTTACAAAACTGTGCCCCATGGACACTAGGTTTTTTATAACATCCCCATTACTCTCTTGTTAAATAAAGAACTTCTTTGTTGATGACAATGCTCTGACTTCTTGTCCTATATGTGTGAAATTCCTTGGGCTGCCCAGATAATTCTGACCCTTGTTGGATCACATTTGCAAGACCATTTGCAAGTCCATCTACAATAGATTGAACATCTTTCTAATCCCCATCCTCAAAAAAACACTATTTAAGAATCTACTTATCCAAGGACCTCAAGGAATATGTTTATGTGTTATGAATATAATTCATATAAAAATAATAAATATAATATTAATAAATAATAATTAATTAACTAATGGTTAGTTAGTTAGTAATGAAGATGCATGTCTTAGAGACATGACCATTCATGAAAGGACACCTACCTAGGGTATATATGGAGGTCCTCATTCTCATTTGTAGTTATCTCATATCATACATCAATTCAATATACAATAATAAATATACAGTTACATGTCTTACAATGAACATTTATGTCTTTGAAGTATTTTAAAGATTTTCACTGTGTATATGACTTTTGGTTGTTACATTGGTATCAGAGCCACGTTGGCTGATCACCAGGCCTTTGGCCATCAACCTCCCATCAACCTTGTTGTTGTGTAATTGAAGCGTTTTGCTTAGAGTTTGGAGATTTTCCATATCGCCATTTAGGCTTTTGGCCCCAAAAACAAAAATAAGGACTTTGGTGATTGACATTTCAATTATTCTAGTAAAAAAAATATAGTCCGATGTAAATATTGAAGGAGAACATTCATATATATAAAAAGGTTCTACATTGTTGATAAAAAGTGCACGATAAAGTCAAAAGGGAATCTTCCCAAATATCTTAAAACTATATGTAAGAGAAGGAAGAGTAGATAAGATTATCTTGAATCTTCATGAAGTAGTTTACAAGCTCGTGGTTTTAGCAACCCATGGTAATTGCCCATGGTATTTTCAATGTAAAAGAAGAACAAAAGGAATACAAAATCTATTTATGTGAATGGTAAGTTTTACTTTTACGTGGAGAAAATTAACAGTCAAAGGCACATAAGTGGAAATATATTTTATGTGATACCCCAAAGAGGTGAATAACCACGTTTCACTAGGGTTGTAACTTTTCAGAAATATAATATAATAGATATAACAAATAAAGAAAAAAAAAAAAAAAGAAGAGAGTTTAAAAAAAAAACAATTTGTGAGAATTCAAAAATATAATAAAATAAATTAAATTATCAAGGAAGGTTATCAAGTCAAGAAAATGCAGCCTAATTCGAAAATAATGAAGTAGTCAAGAAGAATCCCACACAACAATTACTACTTTGGACTAAATGTCCAAGTTGTCTAGATGAAATTGGATATACATATATTCAAAAAAAGTGCAATTTACGTTGTCCAAGGTGTGGAAGATTATTTAGTACAGAAAAACATCAAGACAATGAGCAAATTCAAATAAAACGATTAAAGGAAGAAATCGCAAAACTTCAACAAAAGAATGAAGCATCAGAGAAGAAATATAAAGATCTCGAAAATCGGTTTCAAGAAAAATCAACAGAAAGCAACGAAGAAATTTGGCGTCTAAAAGAGCACAATGAGAAATTACTTTCACATATAAAAAAGTCAAAGGTTAAGAAACAAAGACTAAAGCAAGAAAAGGAAATTTCTGATAAGGAACTAAAGGAGAATCTATTAGAAAAAGAAAAAGAAAAGTTGTGCTTAAAAACCCTTAATAAAAAATTATTAGAGCAAATCAAAAATTTAAGAGATAAAGAGAAAGATACTAAGGACAAAGTCAACAATTCAGAAAATGGCGAACTTTCACGTCTAAGGAATCATAACTAAGCCTTAGTTATACAAATAAAAACTTAAAAATGACAAGAAGTCACTAAATGACAAGTTAGAACAACTTCAAAACGAAGTATTGAGGTCGTCAGTAATTTAGTCCAATTTAAAGATAAAGGAATAAACATTGATACAGTCGATATCACAAGTAAAGAAGAAAATAAATCTAGAGAAGTTGAAACATATTCGGAAGTTGCAATTCAAAAGAAATACATTCCAAATGAAGATTTAGTAGCCAACTCAACAACAACACCACCTAAAGGAAATCAGGAAGCTGCCAAAACGATAATGAAAAGTCCAACCAAAAGAACTATTTATCGACATCCGAATCACAAGAGCAAACTTTCCAATCAATCTACGTACCAGTATCACTCAGAACATAAATGACAAATTTATGTTCCCAAGAATGCTGAAGTTTGTAGAATCCAATCCTACGATAACCATTCATCACAAATTTTCAGAGATCAGAAGATTCCACAAAAGTTTAATCTAGGATTGTCTAATCCGTTCTCATTACGACAATTTTGTCTATCACTCAGAGCATCCTATTGTCTTGTAACGACGAAGATGACAGTTCCGCGACGCGCGGAATAAAGAGATCCAACCTTTCATCAGTAAGCTTTGAGAACAAAGCTTCTTGAAGAGAGAGGCGATGTTATGAATATAATTCATATAAAAATAATAAATATAAATATAAATATAATAATAATAATAATTAATTAACTAATGGTTAGTTAGTTAGTAATGAAGAGGCATGTCTTAGAGACATGACCATTCATGAAAGGGCACCTACCTAGGGTATATAAGTAGACCCTCATTCTCATTTGTAATCATCTCATATCTTACATCAATCCAATATACAATAATCAATATATAGTTACATGTCTTACAATGGACATTGATGTCTTTGAAGTACTTTAAAGATTTACGCTGCGTATACAACTTTTGGTCGTTACAATATGGATGTGGATAACAAGACATTCAAGCAGGCAATGTGTTACATTAACCTGCATAATACTCGCTTCGGATGCCAAAGTCCAACTCAAAGAACTCAGGATTGTCACTTGATGGCTAGGACCAAAGTTCCTTGAGACACTCCAGCTCCTCAACTTCCTACAATTTCCCCCACTGCTTAGCATAATCTAAACATCAAAGAAGGTTAAGTGGTTGGAAAGAACACTTGGCAAGATAAGGTGATTGTAATTCAATAAGACTCTGGCAATGCGGCCTCCCGATCCTTTACAGCTAACCAAGGGTAGGCTTCATGCCTCTCAGTTGTGTTATAAGTTACTCAGTCGCTCCTTTCAAGAAGCCACATCTAGGAGCTCTAATAGGAGTGCTCAACCCCCTCCTCTTTGGAACTATGAGTACCCATTCAAAACTTGAGGAATATCTTAGGAAATCCTTGCATGGTTATTTTGCTCATATCCAAAACAGCCCAACAACCTCTAATCTCTAGTCTACCTGGTCCAAACTTCCATAAAGGAAATGGAAGGGTCTTCAAATGGTTAGGTTTGTTGATTTCTTTAAGTGCAATAGATGCAAATAATAATTTCTAAAACACAGATAATTACTTCTAATGATGTAAATCTTCTTTTAGCAATTTCAATTTATCATTAAGCAATTAAACTTCAGAAATTCAACCATAAATGCACAAGGGCAATCAAGATCACAATGCACAAAGAGAAAACAAGATTTACCCCAGGAAAACCCACTTGGGGGAAAAATCCAGCAACCTTTTCCTTAGAAAAATTCTTCAGTTCAACAAGAGATGCACCTAATGCAACTGGTCAAATTGACCAACAATGCTATGGTCAAACAGTGAACCTATTCAAACAACCCTCTTGTCAAGTTAATCTTCTTCCCTTCAACTTCGGCCCTCTCTGATCTACATAGACCGAATTTTGGTCTCCTAGAATATGCCCAAAAACTCAGCTCTGCTACCCAGAAATTCGACCTAGTGCCCAAACACTGCCCAGAAATGCGAAGTAGACAGAGAGAGAACTATCCTTATGATGAATTCGTAATTCTTGTTCTTCTTTGCCCTTCTTTTTCTTCTCTAGGATGCCTAGAATATGTCTACTTATGTGACAGGTTGAATGGTGCCTTGTGGAGGAAGTTGAATGCTCTATATATAGCGTTTTGCCTATCTGAATGAGGACTGACTTGACTTGAGGGAGGGCGGACTTGACAAGTTTGGAGCCAAAAATTCAAAATTCAAATTTTAAAATTTTATCTTTTGATACCAACATGAAAAACATGTCTTATAATAATTCTTTCAAGGGCTAAACAATGAAAATGACATGAAGAACATGTCTTACAATTACATTACATATCTCAAGGGCTAAAATACAGATTATGAAGACCAACCATAGCTACAAATTCAACACTCCCTCTTAGCTAGGGAGGTATTCATAATGACTAGACAAATGTTCTTTTGTTGACAAATTTCTCTAAGAAAAGGTTATAACAAAACATCATCACCATAATCAGGTTAACAAATGTGATACATGGTAAAACAATAGCATCAACCAATTACCATAATCTGGTCTAACAACTTTGAGAAATGGTAAGTCAACAACATCAGCAAGTTACCATAATTTTGGTCAGTACCTCACACCTATGGTATAGCCTCACCATAATCCTGGTCAGTATTCCTTACACATGGTACATCATTTAGCATCAACTTTTCACCATAATTTGGGTCTGTCTAACACATGGTACACAGACTAGTCTTGATTCACCATCATTCAGGTCAATATCTTTGACACATGGTCAATCTCCAAAGGCCACACTCTATCTGAATAATTCCGGACCTAATGCTAAACGAGCCTGATGCTCTAGGGCCATTCTTCCTAATTCAAGTCAACATACTTGACGTAAGAAAAATGATTGTCCTCTGCCCTCCAAAGCTGAGACGGATATGAGGTTCTTCCTCATCCCTGGCACATAAAGAACATCTGTCACCTTCAAGGGAGGTTTGGACTCCCTCTGAAATGTCAGTGTCCCCACCCCGACTGCTCTAAACAACTCTGTCATCACCGAGTACTACCTCTATATCAGTGCCACTCTTTGAAAGCTCAGAGAAGTACTCACGGACTCCTGTCATGTGACGTGAAGCCCCACTGTCCACATACCAGATACCTGAAGATGCTCTGCTAATCGAGGGAAAAGCATGTCCCCTTTGAACCTGTGTGGCAGGTGATCCTGCACTAGAGGACTCATACGCAGTGAACCCAAACTCCCGGTCAAAACGAACTGCAAAGTCCTCAACCTCTGTTGAAGCTGCCACGCTCAGGTTCTTCCCCTTCTTTTTCTTCTTCTCCGGACACACAACTGCATAGTGTCTCATCTTTTGACAATTCCAACACTTCACCTTGGAATAGTCCTTCTGTGCGTTACCCTGTTTACCTTTACCTTTGCCTTTGCCCCCACCATTGCTTGTGGAAGTCTGCTTCTTCCCTTTGCCTTTCTTGCCTCCTGCTGACAGTGCTACATCCTCATCCTGCTCAATTGGCTTGGCTGCCCCAAGCTGACCTTTCATGATCTTTGTCTGAATGCAATCATCCCAAAACCTCTCCCATGTGGGAAGGGTCTCACGTGCACAAACCCCATCAGCGAAGTTCATCCATAAACGGGGGAGGCCATTCACTGCAATCCGCACCAACTCAGTGGGTGGAATGGCCTCTCCAATTGCTGCCAACTCATCTCTCACATTAGTAATCTTTGTGAGATATCCAGCTGCATTATCATTACCCATCTTAATGTTCTTCAGCTTCTCCTTTCAGGACCATTTTCCGGTCTCATTGATCTGTAGAGATTAGACAATGTTGTCCATATCTCATGGGCATTGCTCTTTCCTCTCACATGAGGAATGCAATGGTCTTTGACTCCGTCTAGAATCATCCTCTTACCCTTGTTGTTCTTTTTATTATACTCAGCCAACTGAGTAGCATCAGTAGGCATAACAACAGGGTTCTGTGTGGTATGCACCACGATATCCCAGACTTCTGCCTCCTCAAAGATACCCTGCATTCTCTCCTTCCAAACACTGTAATTTGTATGCCCATCCAGCCTATCCTCCACCCTCAATCCCAATGACATTTCGTTGTCCTAAAACTGAAAAATAGCACTGTTGTAGTAAAGATAAAACTGTTGTTTGTGAAAAATCAGCAGCCTGTAATTTTCCTCCTTGCTGTCCCAAACTGCACTTTGGCACTCAAGCTCTGATACCATGTAGAAATTTCTCATTTCCCACCCCGGTTTTCAGTTTCACCTTATTTCTCTCATATAGTTAAATGCCCTTTCTCATATCCATACATTCAACAACTGAAAAAATAATTTTTTGCTGAAAACACAAATTCTGGAAATTTTACAGAATGCTGGAAAATGCAGAAAAAATAAAAAATAAATAAATAAATAAATAATAAAATAAATAAATAAAAAAAAACAGCAGTACAAACATCTTTAACACATTTGAATACAGTGATTTTTGGTCAAGGTGACCCTGGAAAAACCCCCTACAACTCTTGGGGAAAACTAGTTCGAGAGCTCTTCTTTATTTCTGAAAATGCCTTTTTTACAGTGAGAAATATTCAGCAAAAAATCAGCAAACAAATTTACAACTTATCTCTTTTCCCGGGCCTCACAGCAAACTGGAAATTACAGCAAACAGAACAGCAATAACTGTTGTACGGCCTCCTCGATTTTCATGCCCACTTCAGCCTTAAATACTGCTATACGTCCTGCATTAAATGCGTTGTACGGACTGCAATAAATGCATTGTACAAACCTCGATTTGCGTGCAGAAAAAAACAGCACACTGCTCCTCGATTTATGTGCAAACTGCTCCTCGATTTCTGTGCAAACCACTCCTCGATTTCTGTGCAAACCAACTGTACGGATTTCTAGAAAATCGTGCCAAAATTAGTCTTTCACTATGTGTTGAATCAACTGTACAAATCTGCTCAACTGCTGCCTTGGAATGTGTGCCAAGTTGCTGTCTCCTCCTCCTTGTCCAAAAATCTCTCTTGCTCTCTTACTCTCCTTCTCTCAATCTGCTCATGAAAGAATGAATGACCTTTTGCCTCCTTTTCCTCCTTTAATTTAATCCTAAGTGACTTCTGGGTAACCTGTAAATCCAATGGCTGAAATAGATTGAGATCTAGGGCTGAGATTAAATGCTCATTTAAATCTCACTTTTTACTTTTTAACTCACCCCACTTTAATAAAGATCCACTTAGTCATTTATTTTCAAAGTCACTTTTCCTTTCTAATTTTGCATTGACTTTATTAAAGTCACTTTAAAATTAAACTTTAGTAACTTTATCACTTAAAGTCACTTTTAAATTAGATTTGACTTCATAAAAATTATAAAGTCACTTTAGAAAAAAAATTAAATTCTTTTTGGACACTTTTCCCTAGGCCAAAGATCAAAGCCTTAGGGAACCACCTGTCCTCCGGTACCAAATTTCAACATCCATCATGAAGAATGATGCATGGGAGATTGTGCTAGGACCAAAGGGGAAGTTAATTGTGACTTCCAAGTGGCTTTACAAGGTAAATCTTCAGCAAATGACATGTGGAAAAATACAAGCCTAGATTTGTGGCTCATGGTTTCTCTCTGAAAGAGGGAGTAGACTACTATGATACTTTTGCTCTTATAGCCAAATACTTTATTCAAGCATATTTTTTGATAGCTTTTGAAATGGGATGGAGCATCCACCAGATGGATGTGAAGACCGCCTTCCTTAATGGCATCATTGAGGAAGAATTCTACTTGAGCATCCACAGGGGTTTGAGGTCCGTGACAAAGAGATGCATGTATGCAAGCTTAAGAAAGCCCTCTATGGACTCAAACAGGCACCGAGGGCTTGGTATGCCAGGATTGAAAACTATTTGTAGGGCATAGGCTTCACCAAGAGTGAGGCACATCTCAACCTATACTTCTTGTTGGTTGGATCTAAGCTCCTCATTTTGGTGTTGTATGTGGACGATCTCATTTTGACAGGTGCAAAGAGACAAATTGCAGATTGCAAGTCAAATCTAATGTTAAAATTTGAGATGAAGGATATTGAGTTGATGCATTACTTTCTAGGACTTGAGGTTTGCTAGCAACCAGACAAGATCTTCCTCGAACATGGGAAGTACACTTTAGAGATCCTAAAGAGATTCTAGATGGAGGACAGCAGATCGATGGCCACTCCAATGGTGACCAACCTGAAGAAGATTGATTCTTCAGTTTCAGAGTTGCCAAATTCTAGACAATATAAGCAATGGATTGGCTCGTTAATGTATCTGGCCAATACTCGACCAAACATCAACTTTGTTATTAACACCCTAAGCTAATTCATGGTGGAACCGAGGGAGGTTCACTAGGTTGCCGCAAAGCACGTGCTTAGATATTTGTAGGGCACAGTAGGATATGGATTGCAGTACTTTGGTGAAGATGGTGTGAGGTTGTAGGAGTACTCAAATTCACCCTGGGAAGGCAATGATGCAGATCGAAAGAGCACCTCTGGATGATGCTTTAGTTTGGGGTCAGCAATCATTTCCTAGTTTAGTAGGAAGCAGACCTTAGTAGCATTGAGTTTAGTTAAGGCAAAGTACAAGCCAATCTAGCTAGTTCTGAAGCCATTTGAATTCGCAAACTACTCACAGGATTGTTTGGTCCAAAGGTTGGGCCGACAATGATTCATTGCGATACCCAAAGTTGTATCAAACTCTAGGAGAATCCAGTGTTTCATGACAGGTTAAAGCACATTCAGATCAAATGCCACTTCATTAGAGATGAGAGTGTTTGAAGGGAGAAATCAAGCTCCAATATATTTCTAAAGGGGAGCAACTGGCAAAAATTTTCACTAGGCCCTTGGTGAAGGGCAAGTTTGTTTGGTTTCGAGACAAGCTTGGAGTGGTGGAGAATACCTTCCTCACTAAGAGGGAGTGTTAGTGTTTGTAACTCAAACAAGTATTTCCATAAGCGTGTCTACTTATGGAAATCATTATTAAACATATCCTATGCTTTTTCTAGAAGTTCACTTTATCAATTAAATAATAAAGTGGACTTTTTTTTATTAAGGTGACTTTTAATTAACAAAGTGACTAAAGTGGGTTGCTTAATGATTTAACTGAAAGAGAGCCATTGATCTCACGATTAGATTTTTAACTGTTGAAGATTAGGTTTTTGGCTCATGTCAAAGTTATAAAAGAAGGAGAGAGCAAAGGAAAAAGACACACAAAAAATTCATTTCACAAGTCACGTGAGTACAAGAGAAAATCAGAGATCTGATTTCTAGCCATTGGTGAAGATTTCAGTAGTTGTTCAGCAAGGAGAAGGTAGCCAATCTTTGACAAGTACAAACAACTAGTTGGCAACAAGGAAAAGAGCAGCCATACAACCTAGCAAAGTAGGCCATACTGCCATCTGTACAAATTCCATACAATCATACATATTTCGTATGATTGTATGTATTAGAGGGAAATTTGCCTCAATTTCTGTGCAAACTGAAATTTCCAAGTTTGTTATTTGTTTTGATTAATTCTAAAGGAGCTCTTGTAAGCTCTGAAGATAATTTTAAAGGATGAATTGATCTAGAAGAGAAAAGATAATTGTGCATTGTGTGTTATTGCTTTTCTCATTTTCTGCTACATGCAAGAGTTAAATAATTCTAGCAAGTAACTAGATCTGATCTATTTGCTTAGATAGCTAGTTTTAGGATAAATTAAGAGTGTTTCCTCACCTTATTTATGATTTTTATTGAATATAAGGGTCTACATTAAATTCAAGGATGAGGTGTTTGCCAAATTCCATGAGTTCAAAAATTTTGCTAAAGCTCAATGTAAAAAGATCAAGTGTCCCATATTTGATCAAGTCTTGGTGCAACCACGGGTACCTTTTCAAGCTCTTCTTTTGGACAATCTCTAAGGCCTTATGAGACTACTTGCAAATCTAGTTCTCTCCTATCCAAAGATCTCTTCCATCCTTCCCTCTTTTGACAAGGGTATGAGCCTAGTGATGAGCCTTCTTCCAAAGAGTAGTCTAGTTGTGAACCTTCTATTGAAGAATTTAACTAGGTTCAGTCTTCATATTTATATTTGAGCCTAGTGATGAGCCTTCTTCCGAATAGTAGTCTAGTTGTGAGCCTTCTATTGAAGAATGTAACTAGGTTCAATCTTCATATTTATATTTGAGCCTAGTGATGAGCTTTCTTCCAAAGAGTAGTCTAGTTGTGAGCCTTCTATTGAAGAATGTAACTAGGTTCGATCTTCATATTTATATTTGAGTCAAAGAATGAAAAATATAAAGACTTATTAAAGCATGGGTTTCATGCTTGGGTCATCATTTTATAGGCCAAAGTCTCCATTGAGGACTTCTAGGTTTTATACTAAGTCACTACAGTCATTGTCCATTTAATGAGACCCTTTTTGGGCTTTTACATCATGTAAAAAGTATTATTATTGAGTCAAAAATGTAACTTGTCACCTCCACACCAAGTCGGCCCTAGCCTGATGAAGTCAGCCTACAAGAAGACAAATCGACCCACATAAGAGGCTATATATACAAGAGCAGTTCGATCTATTTGGACATCAACTCAACAAGTTTGATACAAATCAAGGAGGTGCAAAAAAAGTGTGAAGTTCAGGGAGAACGAAGAAGTGCATGTTGAAGTTTCTGAGCTATCTCTCTCTCTTATGTGAAGTTAGTAGGCTATTTGCTAGATCGAAGTTCTGCTACTAGGAGGGTCAAAATTCTGAATGTGTCGGGTCAAAGATTTTGCTACTGGAAGGTCAAAATTCTGGATTTGTTGGGTCAAAGTGTTGTTGCTGCAAGGTTGAAGATCTAGATCGAAGTTGCTGGAAGAAAGGGCTGACTTGGTGGTTGGAGGAGATTTGTGTCTAGCTTGAAGAGTCTTGGATTATCTCATCTTAACTACTGAAGGAAGAAGTTTGACTGGGTTTTCCCCTAGATAGGGATTCTTCCCTGGAAGAGGGCCTACATCTTATGTCTCTTGTTCTTGTGATCTTCGTACACACATAATTTGGTAATTGCTTGATGAAAGATAATATAATAAAGAAATAAAAGAAGCCAACATTATTCACAAGTAATTATCAAGAAAGAGAAATCTAACCCTAATTCTACTCGCATTAATTTCTCAACATGGTATCAGAGCTAAGGTCAAGCAAGATTGGAGATCACTCTTTTGGCTTGGAAGAAAGGACTACTCCCTCTATGATAAGATACTTGAAAATGGGATTCAACATTGCAAGACGCTGGATCAAAAGAATCATTAACAATTTATTCAACAAGGTCAAAAGAAATGGGTTTTTGGCTGCACTCACAGGTTCACTCAATGATGATAATGCATGGATTATTGATAGTGGAGCATCAAGACACGTGACAGGAGATAGCAAATAACATCACACTCTAATACTCTATCAAAGGAACAATCTTCTCATGCAATGGAATTGGGAGACAACAAAAGCTATGTTGTTAAAGACCTGGGATCAACTTCTTTGGAGTTGGACAATGGAGCAAAGCTACGTCTCAACAATATACTCTATGTTCCAAGTTTGAAAAAGAATTTACTTTTAATTTCTTGCTTAGAAGATAAAGGTGATAGAGTTGCTTTTGTAGATGGAAAGGTTTTGGCTTGGGGTAAAGATTCAAGCATTGATAAAGCTAGAGTTAATGGGAATTCGTGAAGGGAGTCTATATAGAGGAATAACAAGATCTCCTCAAGCCCTAGTTCACACAAAAATCAATCCCATTGAACTATGGCATAGAAGATATGGACATTTACATTACAAGGTTATTCCCTCTCGCAACAAATTGGTAAATGGCATTCCCAATATTAAAGAAGATTGTGAAGGAATATGCAAGGGATGTGCCTTGGGAAAGAATACAAGGAAACCATTTACACGCAGTCAAACAAGGTCTGAAGAAATATTGGACCTTATCCATTCAAATGTGTGTGGGACTGTGTCTAACAAATCACTTCAAGGTCATCTTTCTTATGTAAGCTTCATTGATGATCACTCTAGAAAGACATGGCTCTATCTACTCAAAACAAAGGACAGAGTATTTGAAAAATTCAAAGAATTTAGGTCTGAAGTAGAAACCTTAACTGAAAGAAGAATAAAGACTTTGAGATCCGATGATGGTGGAGATTACACTTCAAAATAAATAATTGCATATTGCAAAGAAGCAATAATTAAGAGGGAGCTCATTGTTCCCTACAATCTCGAATAAAATGGAGTTACAGAAAGGAAAAATAAAACACTTTAAGAATGGGGAGACACTGCAATGATCTTTGATCAAGATATTCCTAAATTTCTATGGGGAGACGCTGCAATCACTATTGTATATATACAAAACAGAAGTCCTCATAGAATCCAAAATAATATGACACCCGAAGAAGCATTCACAGGAAGGAAGCCATGTGTAGACCATCTTTGAATCTTTGGATGTCCCACCTATATCCATGTTCCAAAAGACAAACGAAAGAAGTTAGATTCTACAAGCATTAAAGGGATTTTCATTGGCTACAGTCTTTCTTCAAAGGCATATAGAATCTACATCAAGGAACAAAGACATATTGAAGTAAGCAGGGACGTTATATTTGTAGAAAATCATGCCTGCAAAAGATCCAAAGATATTCCTATTGATTCGAATGATGAAGACATACCACTATTCAAAGAAGAAAAGCATCACGACAATCCTACTACAAATCAAGAAGAAGAAGAAGAAGGACCAAGTGAGCCTATTCAACATGTGATCATACACACCACAAGGAAGAGGCCAAATTGGTTAAAAGCTACTCTTGAGGATGTCGAAGGACATGAAGCTGTGAAAGGAACTTTGAGGAACTTTTAGAGAAAGCAAAAGACCAAAAAGATATTCTGGACATGTTGCATACATGAAAAAACTAATAGAAGCTTAACCAACTACATTTGAGGAAGTTGCTCATCAAGAAGCATGGAATAAGGCTATGCAGGAAGAATATTAATCCATCATGAAGAATGAGGTTTGGGAAATCGTTCCTAGACCAAGTGACAAATTGGTTGTCACCTCTAAATGGATCTACAAGATCAAGCACATTGTTGATGGAAGCATAGACAAGTACAAAGCTAGATTCGTTGCAAGGCGTTTCTCTCAAAAGGAAGGCATAGGCTATGAAGAAACCTTTGCACCTACTGCAAGATATACTACTATAAGATCTTTGGGTTCGCTGGCAGCAACAATGGAATGGAATATGGTCGTAAAAATAGCATTTCTGAATGGAACCATCAATGAAGAAGTATACATTGAAAAACCTGAAGACTTTGAAATAAATGGCAAAGATACTCATGTTTGTAGACTAAAGAAGGCCCTATACGGTTTGAAGCAAGCTCCTAGGGCATGGTATGCAAGAATGGATGCATACCTTCTAAGAATCGAGTTCGTCAAAAGTTTTGTTGATCCAAATCTCTATATCAAGGTTGTGGATAATGAGCCAAACATTATTCTACTATATGTGGATGACCTATTTATTATAGGTGTAGAGCGAAGGATAGAAGAATGCAAGAAGATGTTGGTAGTTGAACTAGATTGGGGTCTCTTGTTCTTGTGATCTTCATACACACATAATTTGGTAATTGCTTGATGAAAGATAATATAATAAAGAAATAACAAAAACCAACATAGTTCACAAGTAATTATCAAGAAAGAGAAATTTAACCCTAATTCTACTAGCATTGATTTCTCAACACATTCTTCCTATTTGTAGCATAGAGATCGACCCTCCCTAGATGAGAAACATAGTGATGGACACTTTGTTGATGGTGATCCCTCTCCTTCCAATGAGATCCAATTAAATGATGACACATTGTGCTTGGAGTGGTTGGTGTTGGATGATGACAATGATCCTACTACTTCATTGTTACCAACTTTGCCCAAGTGGACTACTACCACTCTTACCAATGTTGTTGACTTTCTTGCTTAACCTTCTCAATAATCAAAGTCACCCCCATCATGAACGCATCTACTGGCCCTCCTCTACCTAAAAAATATGATTTTACACCACCAAAGAACCTTTTTACCATGATCAATCCCAATATTGATTATGAATGCCTTCCTCATGGGTGGAATGGCTTCTAATGACCCCAACTTATAATTATTGGGGGGGTGATATGTTGATCTTCTATGATAATCTATGGATGGAATGCCATCTTCGTGGCCACTGGTTCAACTTCATGAATGGCATTGAGATATTTTGGCTAATCTTCACTTATAGCCACATGCCAGCCCACTATGTTGATAGTCGGGCTCTTTATCTTCTTCTTGTAATTAGGTTGGTTGTAGTGGACTAATTCCACTTTGTATTGTTGGCCTTCCTCACCTTTCATATCAATAAAGGGAGAAGAGAGTATTTTGAATTTTCATCACTTGAACCTGTTCCCTAATACAATCACATACTTGTGTTCGAGATGTGAAAGCTAAGGTGAGCTTGTCTAATTATACTCTTCTTGACTTGTAAGTACTCTCTTTGTCTTAAGTGCTCGGGCTCTTGCAAGAATTTCAAGGGAATACTAGGATTAGGGTTTTAACTTTTTCCCAAGAAAAGAAAGAAGACTAGAGTTTGGGCCCTGGGGCAAACCGTAGAGAAGCCAAAGAAGCATTTGATATTATAGCTCTTGTGAGAGAAGAAGACTAGGCTTTTGTGGCATTTGGAACCCCTGTGCTACTCGATATACTTGTTGTGCAAGAGAGAGGAGGAAACGATCTTGTACACTTGTGGAATGCAAAACATAGGTGCCAAAGGGAATCTTTGGTGGACTAACCAGCTTTGGTAAGGAGTGATTCCTAACTAGAAGGAGTTGATGGCTTGATCCAGGTGGCTCCAGAGAGACACACAGGACAAAGAGGGCTTATGAATGGTCAAAAATAAAAGTGTTTGGATTATGCTCGAACCAAGACCAGAGCGTAGATCTCATCGTCCTGATTGCGGCAGTGCGAATGGTTCGTCAAACCGAGTCCGTATGCGAAAGTTAGAAGCAGTCAAAGTTCAATTGACTTTTGCTAACTGGGCAGGCTTAAGGAGGCCAAGATTTGGACATAACCCGGCCACTGGATTCCGACCAACCTGGGCCAGATTCTGTGCGAATTTGCGGCCCAGTTAATTTGCCTCCTTCGGTCAAAATTCGAATTTGTAAAAAAGTGCAATTTGTTTTTAAACAAAAAAAATATATATATATATATAAAAGGGGAGGTGGTGGGCCACCACCCGCCTCTCCTCACCATGTATACATTACCGTAAGTGTGAGGCCAGCAGGGATCGAACCTGCCCGGCCCACGTGGCCCGGCCCCCAGCAGGGCGCCTCATATAACACATGACCCATCATTCAACGCACCATGTGATACAGCCACCAAAAACGGTCAACACAATTTAATGCGTGCTATTTAAATGCGCCCAACCAACAAATTTAAATGTGCCACCCTAAAATTTAACCAAACACGTTATTATGTGGGTTAACTTAGGAGGGGCAGTGTCACGACGCCCAAACCACGGTAGTCTTCCAACCGCGCTTGGCGAGGTGCGGCACCACTGAACACTTTCTTTTCACCGATACTTATGTTCATGGACTATGCCTAACCACTTATCCTACTTAGTTTGTGTTTCGCAACCAAGTAATTATTATGTTTTCCTTTATACCAATGAACACCCATACACATTCATTGTCAACAACAATTATACACAAGAACACAATTGCACAGTATAAAGGGAGGGGCAACTCCCTGAACAATGAGTCTGCCCGAATAATATATTATACAGTATTTCAATATTACAAAGCTTTACAAGTATACTTGGAAACCCCAAGTTTCTCATACTTAGCCAATTTTACAACTCCATCACACCACTGTATGACAACCAAGATTTCCTTGCCCAAGTCAGGCGAGCAGGCCCCCACACAAGCTGCCTTCCGCACTTCACAACCGAACCTTGTTTTCGTGCACAACGGGGGGGTGACTCCACCAAGTCACCAAGACCCTCTTCGCATAACCGGCTTCAACAACGTTCCATTGTTCCCCCGGCTTCACCAACATTCCACCATTCACCAACTTCGCATGGTTTCACCAACCGGCGGGTACTCCTACTTGCGCCCTCACCCAAAACCGAGACAACGTGCTACCTCCGTGCAGCCTTGCCCAAGAGCGGGCACATCACCAATCTGCGCCTTCCCTTATTGTTGCAGCTACACTTGTCTTGTGCACTTATCTTCGTTAGATGATGAGCGAAGTTCGTTGTTCAAATGCCTCCATGCCTTGTGTTATATATAAGGTGCGTTGGGCAAGTCTTGGCTGCCCAGCCGACTTGCCAACGCCCTATACTTCCATTGCAAAACGCCCTCCTAACACCGTCGGCCTTCGTTCTAACGCGTTCCAAGTATAGATCTGCCCATGGGTATGGTTACATGCTCCCACGCCTTATAAAACCAAGTCGCTCCCCTTTCTTGTGCGCATTATACATGTGTTCATCGCACTTTAACTCTGAGCTCGCACTTCACATATTTTCCTTCGTTCAAGCTGCTCGCCCACCAAGTTGACTTCGCACATCGTGCCGGTGGGCGTGCCAAGGATCGCAGGTCCTTACATCCTCCTTCACCTGAAATCATTGTCGTCCTCGACAACATACCATCCTAGTAGCCATCCACCAAGATCAACAATTGTCTCATCCTCGGTCCATGATGTCAACTCCTCCACATACTGCAAACATCCCTGCAACATATGTAGAACTCCCATCTCCATCATGTGTCGTCCCATCCTATGAAATGTTCTCCTTTCCTGCCTGATGCCAACATCTCTCCGTGCACTTTCGGACCCCATGTTTGAACTAGTTGGGTAACTAATCCAATTGTCACGCTCAAGCCATGAGAGTGAATATCCTTATGCCTTCACCAGTCTATCTCGGATTCTGCCACATCTCGGACTCACCAAGAATCTCACCCATGCTTGGGTCCATGGAAACTCCATCCCATCTGCAACATGTCATGATGCTTGAGGGCAAGCCATCCCTGCACCATCTGCCATACCTGCTCAACCTGTTTTAAGGACTCACTACCATGAGCAACTAACAATGAGCCCCATCTTCTTTGTCATCTAAGATGTGGAGGGAGTAGAGCCTGAAGGCTCACCCTCACTAATCGTCTCAATCCATCTGTCAGGGTTTTCTATCTCCATCCTCTGTAGATAAGTGACCCGATCCTCCTCTCGGACATTCGGCCTCACAGAAGCCTCATCATCATCATCATCATCCTCAACCACTTCTAGCCTTCTTGACAAATCCAAGATACTATCAGAAAGTGTCATGATGACCAATTACTGCTTGGTAAGCTTTGTCTCAACCGTAGACAATCGCTTACTCATGTCTTCCATTCGCTTCTCATCCTCCATTTGCATCACTGCCAACTTACAATCAGGCTTTGTCACATCAATAATTGGAACACCAATGGGTACATCTTCCCTTCCATCATAAATATACAGCCTCTTCAAATGTGGAACAATCATAGCATCAAATTGTTTCAAGAATTCCATTCCCAGCACAACTTCATAGTCATCTATCCACACTATAGTGAAGTTGACCTTCACTGTCCACTCACCTAGTGTTGTGTCCACCTTTTCAGCTACACCAAGAACACAATCAGGAGGAGAATTGACTGCCTCCATTTGTACCTTCACCGATACAAATTTCAGCCCAATCCTTCTCACAGTATCTTCACCCATGAAGTTGTGAGTAGCCCCACTATCCACCATAGTAAGTATATCAGCACCCTCAACCTTCATCTGAACATACTCCAACCTGTTCCTCTCAAGATCCCTCCGAGAGATCACCTCTATAGCAGCACCACCACCAAGTATCTGCGTCATCCGCACAAAAGCTTCTTCATTCTTCGCATTAGATTGTTCAAGAGCAGCCACTTTCGGTCTAGAAGGACAATTCTTCACCGTATGTGGTTCAGCACATATCCAACACTTCAAGGCTTTCTTCATTTTCAACTTATCATCCGATTTCGAAGCATCATCCTTCTTCTTTTCTTTCGGTTTATCAGACTTCTTTTTCCTATCATCAGAAGTCTCATCATAATGCTCCACCAACCTGTCCACGGCAGCGAAAGCTTCCTCAAGTGTTTTAATCTTTTGCCTCTTCACTTCATTGCGTGCCCAAGGCTTCAATCCAATAATGAAGTTGAACACCTTGTCCCTCTCCGCCATGTCAGGAAGTTCCAAAGCCGCACTCGCAAACTCCCGCTGATATGTCTGAAGGTTCCCTGTCTGCTTTATGAACTTTATCTTCATCCTTGCTTCCCACGTTTCATCCTAAGGACTGAAATGGGTCTGCAAAGCTTTCTTCATCTCATCCCACGAAGTAATGTCACCAGCACTGCCATTGGCAATCTAATCCATCCTCCTTTGCCACCACATCTTAGCATCCTTTATCAAGAACTGAGCAGCTACCTTCACCTTCGTCTCATCATTAGATAGAACCAATCGTTCCAAGTATTGCTCCATGTCCCATAGAAAGTTGCCAAGAGTTTTTGCACTCCTTGTACCATCATAAGATTCTGGTTCCTTGACTTTCACATGAGGCACTCCTCCACCTGAGTGTTGCCTCACGGCCTTCTTCAATACCGCGATCTCATCTCTGGCTTCGTCAAGAGATTTCTGCAAGTCCACAATCTCTGCCAAGCCTCGGTCTCTTGCCTCTTCAATCTCCTTGACCCTTACTTCAAGTAGTGTACACAAAAGATTAGTGTACTCGTGTTGAGTTCGGAGTTCATCGAGTTCTTCCTTCATCTTCGAATTGGCCTCTTGATCTTTCACGACCAAGTCCATCTTCTTAATCCAGTAAGCCTCTAAGTCCTCCATCCTTTCCAACACCTTTTCAATGAATGCCATAGTAGCATCCTTCGCACCATGACTAGACCCAACCTGAGATTCACCTGCCATTGCTAACAGTGTCCTTCTTTACAATCTAGTTTCCACCATCCAACAGCTTCACCAAGATGCCTGCAACCATGAACTAGCCCTTGTTCCACTCGTATGTGAAACAGCTTCCTTCACCTGCAAGTACCTGCTTCACTGTCACCAATTTCCAAGCTCCCAAGTTTCTGAGTGTATACACACCTGCACTTCGTAACGAGCAACCTTGCTCTAACACCAGCTCCAACCGAGCTTTGATACCACCTGTCACGACGCCGGAGCCACGGTAGTCTTCCAACCGCCCTTGGCGAGGTGCAGCACCACCGAACACTTTATTTTCACCAATACTTATGTTCATGGACTATGCCTAACCACTTATCCTACTTAGTTTGTGTTTCGCAACCAAGTAATTATTATGTTTTCCTTTATACCAATGAACACCCATACACATTTATTATCAACAGCAATTATACACGAGAACACAATTGCACAGTATACAGGGAGGGGCAACTCCCTGAACAATGAGTCCGCCCGAATAATATATTATATAGTCTTTCAATATTACAAAGCTTTACAAGTATACTTGGAAACCCCAAGTTTCATACTTAGCCAATTTTACAACTTCATCACACCACCGTGTGACAACCAAGATTTCCTTGCCCAAGTCGGGCGGGCACGCCCTCACACGAGCTGCCTTCCACACTTCACAACCAAACCTTGTTTTCATGCATGACGGACGGTGACTCCACCAAGTCACCAAGACACCCTCTTCGCACAACCGGCTTCACCAACGTTCCACTGTTCACCCGGCTTCACCAATGTTCCACCGTTCACCAACTTCGCACGGTTTCACCAACCGGCGGGTACTCCTACCCGCGCCCTCACCCAAAACCGAGACAACATGCTACCTCCGTGCGGCCTTGCCCAAGAGCGAGCGCATCACCAATCTGTGCCTTCCCTTATTGTTGCGGCTACACTTGTCTTGCACACTTCTCTTCGTTAGATGATGAGCGAAGTTCATTGTTCAAATGCCTCCACACCTTGTGTTATATATAAGGTGCATTGGGCAAGTCTTCGCTGCCCAGCCGACTTGCCAACGCCCTATACTTCCATTGCAAAATGCCCTCCTAACACCGTCGACCTTCGTTCTAACGCGTTCCAAGTATAGGTCGGCCCGTGGGTATGGTTACACGCTCCCACGCCTTATAAAACTAAGTCGCTCCGCTTTCTTGTGCGCATTATTACATGTGTTCATCGCACTTTAAGTCTGAGCTCGCACTTCGCATATTTTCCTTCGTTCAAGCCACTCGTCCACCAAGTCGACTTCGCACATCGTGCTGGTGGGCATGCCAAGGACCGCAGGTCCTTACAGGCGGGATTTGACCCCCCGACCCCTCCTCAACCATTTACCTCATTTACCATAAAGCCAAACAAATTTCTTGTTTACTCCGCCGATGAAAACATACATAAACTCAGTTTTCTCAATGCACGGGGCAGATGGAGGAACCAAGAGCGGGCACGCATTTCGAGGCAGGAGGAGGCAGTGCACGCAGTTCAAGGCAACATTTTGCAAGAGGGCTGAATTTTCACTTTATCAGATTTTGACAAATTTTATATGGTTTCAACACTTCTCGACGCGACGAACGCAATGGTGTTGTTCGTTTCTCCATCAGGGTTCTCCATTTTTCGGCTATTTTTCAGTATGGAGGTGGAACCATTACTGCTATAGAAACAGGGAGCGAAACCATGATCCTTGAAATTTTCCCTAGGAGGTAATTTTTCTCCATGTCGGAATATAGTCAAGTTTACAGTCGTTTTTCATGGTTTTCCGCAGGGATCGCAATGACGAGGTCAGATTCGCCTTTGGAGTTGTAGATTTCCAATCCACCCATGAAGCAGAATCTTTGAGGAATCTAGGGGGAATCTAAAATATTCCTTGAGCCCCAGATTCTCAATTTCTCAGAGTTCAAAACTAGGACAATCAATTTTACACTATTCGACGCCACAAATCTAATGGTGCAATCAGATTTCTCATTTGTTCATTCTATTCTTCAACCACTTTTCTAAGTGGAATGTAGGTGTCAGCGTTCATGTGTGCGCAGCCATTTCCATGCAATTGATGTCGTGAGACCGATGGCACGAACAGCTTCAGCGGGTTGACATCCGCTTCTTCAAATGGCCCTTGGTTGTGAGGTATATGCAGTGTGTTCATGTACTTCTTTTGCTATGCATTATGCTGCACAAATCCCTATTTGATGTTGATGAAGGATCTTGTTTATTACTGGTTTTTATGATCCCTGCTTGATGTGATGCCGAATCGTCTATGTGATGTACTTGTTGTCATGATTTGTCATGTTATGTTTTGAGATCCCTTTGTTGTATGTTGATGGGATACTCATGTGTCGCTATGCATATTGTGTTTTGAGATCCCTTTTATGCCACGTTGGTGGGATGATCACCATGCATGAGTTTGTGTTATACTGATAGGAGTCTTTTGACTGAGAGTTCCTGTAGTGGAACATCTCTTGGAGCCACTCCTGCATGAGGGCATTTTCCTCGTATGATAGTGATATTACCTCTTATGTACATCATCATTACTAATAGCACTTAGTGCAGTGGCCTACACCATCTTGACACTGAGGCCCAGAGACGTAGTCCCTCTTGGACGAACTCCGTTATCAATGGCTTATGGTTTTATGTTGATGATGATTGACATGTTCCTCTTCTTTACAGCATGCACCTGTATTCATTTATGTTCTTTTAAAAATGCAATTTAACACATCACGAAAGTAAAAGGTCTTGGAAGGGTCCTTTGTCACACCCGGCCTTGGATCATGGCTAAAGCTTTCTCATTTTTTTCCTAGCTAGGTTTTGGAGAGTTTGACTTGTACCAACTTGTGATAAGCTATTGGTATGTATTGTAGTTCAAATTTAACACTTCAATTAGCTTTTCTATTTCAGAGTTTGTTCTTGCATGCGTTATCTATTATTAGAGTAGTGTGCATATCCCAAGGAAGGTATAGATCCCAAGGAAGAATGTGCATGCATGCATGCCACAAAGATCCTCAAATTGGGGCACGTTATTTCTAGCACTTCTATCCATGTATGAGGGTGCACCAGCAGAGTAAATTAGGGTTAGGGTTTGATTGAGACACTTTGAGCACTTCATGCATGTGACCAAATACATTGTATCTTCCATTTCTCTCTTGTTCTATAAAAGAGACATAAGCTCACCGATGTGTTGGTTGGCAAGTTTTAGTTATGAGCTACAGCAATTTAACTATTTTTCTTTCAAAAAATAGAAGATAGATACACCATTGAGTGTTCCACATTGTGTATTTGCTCTTTGTAATTTCCAGCAGTGTGTGTTTGTACATTAATGTCTTTAGAGATTGTTATTTTGATTGAGATCTTTAGTTTATAGGATACATAGGTTTATGTTAACTTATCTAAGTGCAGAATCTACTTACCATGGTCAAAAATTTAACAAGTATATCATTCTCTTAACATTTTTTTCCTTTTGGAGGGAGGTTGGAGGGTGTTTTTTTCCTTTTGATGGGAGGGTATAGGGTGAGTGAGTCTGAGGTTTTGGATCATACATAATTAAGGTTAAAAATGAATAAAGAAAAATTATAAAAGAACACATTGTTGATGTTTGTAGCAGCAGACAGATATTTCTGCATTGGCTAGGTGTCAAGCATGCAGGAATCGTCCAAAGCTTTCCTAGGAAACTTGCTCAATTTATTGAGGAAGTTGTTTTTATGATTTAGCCTAAGTCTAACATCAGAAAAGCACATTAATTAAGTTAATTAATTAATGTTGGCTATTGAGCTAGGAAATCTAAGGGAACGTAATTTTAATTACATTAGTGAATTTGTTTTAATCTCAATAGTTGATCTCAAATGCCATTCATCACTTTGGACATTTGGGTTAGGGATTTAGCTCAATGAGAAAATGTAAAAGCAAGACATAACAATTAACAGAGATTGAGAGAGTGATTTTCCCAGAAGCTGAAGAGAAAAGAGGTGTCCAGCAGTGAGAGGAAAATTCTAGAGGAGATTGAGTGGAGGCTCTTCAGCAAGGAGGCCATACCAATTTCTGAGCAGAATTTTTGCAGGGGCTGTACAAGGAGAGCCGACATCACACATGCCATGCGGATTTAGTTTCAGCAGGCCGCATGTGTGAAAGAGAGGCTGTGCGCAGGCTGTACATACTACAGCACTTCTGCAAATTAGATTTCTCAGGGGCATATTTGCCAGGTTTATTTGCTGTAATAATTCTTCTAATTTTCTTCGTAGGCCAATTTCCCAGTAAGGGAGCCTCACTGTTCAAATAATTAAAAGCCAAGATCAGTTGGAGAAGAATTTTCTGTGTGAAAGATGTCCTGTATTTTGCTTCTGCTATTTCATTTCTGAGTTAAAAATCCTAGTGTATTTTATTCAGTAATTGCAGAAATAATTTTTTCGGGTTATAGAAATTACTAGGAATTATAATCAGATCTGGAATCTAGAAACTAACATCCACCAAGGCCTTGGTACACCAGTGAAGTGGATGGAGAGTTGAACTGTCCAACAAGGTTCCTTCTCATTGTGCTTTGCCCCACCCAAATGGCATATTAAAAAGGGGTGAGGCCAGGTCCAAGTCCAATTGAATTTGGTGGAACAGATACCCCTGATACCTGATAACTAAGCCAAAGAAAGTCCAGGTTATGATGTGCAACCGCTCATGGTGTCTTCTGGAAGCACTTCCAACAACAACAAAAATTAAGAAAAGAGATATGCTTTGGCATCCTTTCTATGTCAAAGGAGAAGGCAAGTGGCATATGCAATGCCTATCAATATGCAAAGTACAATTAGAATCATCATATCTATCAGACAATGTACAAACATAATCCTCAATGCAAGTAGTTATGCTACAAGATGCACAAAGGCCTGAAATCAAGAATAAGAAATCACATCTTTAGATATAGCCAGAAGATGAAACAAAGCCTACTGGCGGTGCTGTATGCTTATCCAAAGTATGGACTCTGTAAGAGACTTGCTCAAAGGTCACTTCCTTTGTAAGTTTGCACTATAGTATAAATGAACCAAAGCCTGCAGGGATGAAACATATGCTTAAGGCTTAAACAAAGTATGGTCTCTATCAGAGAGTTGCTGACAGATCTTGGAAAGGTTCACAACTTCACAATCCTCCAATATGTGATCCCCCTTCCTAGTTATTAGCATAGCACACAATCTGCACGGAAGCACAGTAACACTGTATCCTTTTTTGCTTTCATCTCCTTTTGATGGCAGGTTATATGGTGAATCTGATGTTCTAGATAGTACATGATTAATGGTAAATATGCAAAAAGAAAATTGTAAAATAATGAAAGTAATACATGCTTATTCCATAACAAGCTAGCTCCAAATTTGAATAGCCACCATTTACTATTGGATTCAATAAACAGGCTCTGTACAGGCTAGAAAGGACTACTGATAGCCTTCTAGTCTCTAGAACATAATGAACAACAATGCCATAATTTTGTAGCACAATCATAAAAAGAAAAGCAAAGTTATCGACAAATAAATGAATTTGCCCATACTTCAGAAGCATTGTGAAATATCACTAGAAATAAGCAGAAACTTCGCATAGCAGGACATCTAATTGGAGTTTCAAGGATGAGGCTATAAAGTCCTCAACTGCAAATAGGAACCGAAAACATAGAAGATTTGAAGTCAAGCGTAACTATAAAGAAGATATCAAATGTATGAATAGCAATTTCTTACAAGATTAGGAATCTTCTCGGATTGACCCCTTGAGTTTTTTAGAGTCCAACCACCATCAGCACCCACATCCAGGATCCCCGAAAAGTTCCTAACAGCAATAATAGATAATTCTCTGCATAAATTAAAAAAACTTATGTTAGCTCAAGTCTGACAAACAGACTTTCTAAAAGTTTGGAGAAAGTATAACATGGAGGGTACTAAATTTAAACTAACGGTTGCAAGGTCATTGCTTATATATTGTGTTCTTATTCCCATTCCCATCTTGACACTTATTAATACATTCCTAATCAATTTTATACGCATTACTTACGCTTGAATGGTAGATACATTTCTCGTATACCCCAAAAACCTGTAGCTCAATTTCTCCTTCTGTTCTTGTTTCCCATATCATGTTTATGCTAATATAGACGCTAGGAGGTGCAATGTTATATATACACACGGATCAAACCCCTGACTAAATTATGATTAAACTCATTTTTCAATTTTTATTCTAAGCGAAGAGGACATAAAACCAGGCAGGTACAAAAGAATGTTAAAAAATAAAACATAAACATAATGTGTGTCGGTATTCAAGAGTTCACAGCAGAAATTGTCAGTTACTCTTGAAATCTAGATCTGCACAAGGGTTTCAACTTAACAGGACTCCTCCCTGTAGGTGTATATTATGTATACTTTGTTAGATTGTGTCATTTCGTTAAATTGAGTACAGAGAAGTGAAAGTCACAAGAAATCAAAAGCAATAACATTTCAAAAGCAGAGTAATGTGAACAATAGAAACGAAATTCCACACGATATTGAGGTACCTTTTGGTGAGAAGGACTATATCAATGCTTTGTCGAGCCCCACTTGCTACGTCTGGAATTCGAAGTGCCTGAAACGCCTTCCCACCATAGATTTTCTCAAGTCTGAGCTTCAAGTAAAAAATTACATAATAACTCAATCAATCCAAACAAACTACGCAATTAATCAATCAATCCTTACCCTAACACTATAATTAACACTGAATTGAGTAAATAAAATCAGTTCTGACCTCTTGGTCACCATGATCTTGATACCGGAATCCCAGTCCGGTCCAAATTCCTTAGAAGTGATGATTCCTTTCATCCATTTGTAAATTAAAACCCCAAAAACAACCGCAAACCACATATTTGGCAAACTACAATCAAATTACGACCACCAAAGTATGCCAATTGAATCAACTCTCAATTGATAATCCAAATTTATACTTCATCCGGTTTCTTTAACTTGGCTATGAAGGAACCATCAGAAATAGTCAGCAGAAATGATCGTGGCCGAGAAGAAAAAACGACGAATGTCGTATGTTATGTATGTAAACTGTGCGATTGATGTATTTCAAGTTGACTGGCTGCAATCATAAAATTTGTTTTCGGGCCAATCCATAAAGGAAAATATCTATATATATAAAAGTGACAACGATGTAAACAAATATATTCTAAAATATATTATTTTAGAGAAGAAGGCGACTACCAAAATTATTATTTAATATAGTATTTTATTTGAAAGTTATAAAATTTCTTAGGTTTTAATTGTGAGTTGGAAGTGGGAATGATTACACGGCTGTTATTTATTCATGAAAGTTTATTTATTAAAATTAAATTATTTAAAATAAAGTAAAGTGTTATTAACTAAAAATGATTTGTTATGGGTTTTTAAGGAAGTAGGCTAATATATATGAGGTATAACTTTAAATTTTGGATAGTGATCTTATTTAGTTAATCATATATAGTTGTAAATGTTATTTGAAAAAAGAAAAGAAAACAAAACATAGACACAATTATATTTAGAAAAACCAATACCAATATTTCTTAGTGTTATTATTAAAGTTATTTTTAATAGAGTTATATGTAATTTTAATGTTATTTAAATTATTAGTCCCTGCTTGGGACTATTAGTGATTGATAGATCGTTGACCGAGTATTAGTTTATATTTTGATCGGTTTTTTTTCCAGTGATTTGGCATTTTAACCTAAGTTTAATGCTCCCAATTTCATTCAACAAACTTTTAAGCAAAGTTTTTTGTTCGGAAAACAATTAAGGTCTTATTACAGCCTTCACGTCGCCTGATGCAAAAAGATTGACGCAATATCATCTTATCCTAAGTAGGTTGTGGAGGCAAAGTTTGCAATATGATCTTATCCTAAGTAGGCTAGTTGAAGCGGCAAGTTATTTTATCCAAACTTTGGTTGCTGACTTCCACAACACGAATTTTGCATGGCAGTGGCCACTTGTCTTCAGTTGGCCACTTGTCTTCGTTGTTCTTCAATTCTAAATGCTATATGGCAGCGTGCTCGCCCTTTTGCAGATTTCTCAAATACTATATGGAAGTCGGCATACTTGTCTTTCCCTTCCCCTTTTTCATTTTGCTGCAGGAGGCATTAGCATTTTTCCCATTTTGCTACAGGAGGCATTAGCTTGGCTCCTTCAGAAGTCTGGAGAAAGCTGCTTCTTCTGAAGTCTGAACAAAGCTACAAAGCAGTCTCAAACATATCATTCACAGGTGCGCATCTTATCCATTGCAACCACAATATTATTCACAATCTTAAATCTATGCCCATTCTATTCATTGTCATCGTTTATCTGAAAACTTTAAAATATTAGTGTTCGCTTTTGTCAAAAGGGATCCGACGAGTGTCTCTTTTTGCAAAGGATTATGAGTCTAAATATTTCTGGATTGGGAAGTACCAACGGTGAAAACGAAATGTATATATATCTGTATCTGTTTTTGCATAATCACAACAAAATATATAAATTTGGCATTTTATAATGATATGTATTATAGATTCAGTGCGTTCAATTGATTTTGTTCCCTAATAATTAGATATTAAATTTTATAATTAAATTTTAGTAATTTTAAAAATATCATAAAAATAAGCATCTAGGACTAAGATACGTGGAAAAGTTGAAAATGTATGTAAATTTCTTTTACTTCAAAAAGGATATGAATATAATACCTGGAAAAGTTGAAAATCTCTGTAAATTTCTTTTACTTCAAAAAGGATATGAATATAAGGTCTACGTAGCTGCTACTCCATCTATCTCTATCTCGCCTTATTGTTTTTTATATATATCTACACTGACTTTATCAGAATTTGGAACGCTGATAAACTTCTCTGACATTTTCTTTCTGATCCCCTTTGCATAATGTTGTCTGTCGCCTCCTTAATCCCACCATTTTCTTAGCGAGGAACTACTACCCGCAAGATAGTGGACGGGTCAATCTACACCAGGTAAATATCAGTAAAATTGTATTATTATTAAATGTACCCAAAGCGCTGCCACCATCATACAAAACAGTGCCTAAAAGGGTTTATGGATAGACACCGAACTAACGTTTACTAATGGTTTTGAATGCCATGTATTTAGAGGAATTTTTTTATTAATGGTTTTGAATGAAAGCATGTATCAGAATTAACAAGGAAAATACAACTCGTTTGCAACCTGAATTTGTTCCTCCATCTTTCTTTCTTCAGTGGTCAGCAGCAACTTGATCTTTGCTTGCAATTTTCAATTCTGGTCTTGAAGGGCTTGGAATGCCTTTTGCAAATGTGCAATCTTTTATGTCGCAGAGATTGGTAGGTCTGTCTCTGTGGGGCCTTTCGGAACGACTAAGTCAAAATCCTCAACTACAGAAGCTAAAGACTCATAAATTTAAAATTGAGGGTTTCAATCTCCAATAATTTCAAATATCAATCTCTGAATGTCCAAAAAATTACGCTCTGGGTCTTTCTTTACAGCTAATTTTACTGTTATTTTCATTATCGATATCTGGTTTTGTATAAATTCACTACATAAGGGATTGAGGGAATTAGAAATGAGAACCGGGATACCAGTTGAGGCTTGAAAAAAGATCTTTGTTCGCCAAGAAAAATAGCTGAGGCATCTGAAACAGGATCTTTGTCCGCCAAGAAAAACAACAACGTGACTTGATCCTTGTCATTGTTAGCCTGGATGGATTCAAAGGCGGTGGAGAAATTTTCAGGAGTTGCATCAATCTAAGTAAAATCCATGGTTTCTTCCCTATCTGCAATATTCCCACCCAAACATTTCGAGAGGTTTCTGTTAGCATGTCATATTACTTACTCTTATTGACGCGCTAATGTTTTGGTTATCTGGTTTATATGGTTCATAGTAGCTTTATCAAATCTTTTGAAAGGTGGTCGTTCACGGTTTAAGCAAGTTTTCGATGCAACAGGGAACGTGGCTTGCATCCAAGCCCATATGTCATCCAAATGTTTCTTGCTTGGGCATATATTTATTGTTTAAAAGGTGGTTTTTTCATGTAGGGAACGTGGCTTGCATCCAAGCCCACATGCCATTCAAATGTTTTGGCCATAAATGCAAGTCCACATGTCATTCAAATGTTTTCGCCATATATTTATTGTTTTACACAAATAAATTATATATATATAACGATTAAAAAGTATGTTTTATATTTCTACATTGTAACAATGACTATTATAATATATAGTTAATTAGTTTTTCATTGACACTAAACTTTCTGAAATACATGATATAGTTAATGAATTCGTTGTTCATTCTAAAATACATTAATTTGATATTCATAATGCAAAATTGATTTTTTAATTTTGTAACTTATTCGAAAAATCTATTGAAAGCTCTTGAAAAAGAAAGGGCAGCATTGATTTCTTTCGCTATCTCTGTGCATTTTTATCTACAATATGCCAGACTCTTTTATATCATTGTTCATTTAAGCCTATAGCATACACATAATATCTAATTCTTTTAACTTCTCTGCATCACAGTCTCCAGCGTTTCTGAATAAAGACCTCGGGGGAAAGAGCTGTAGTTTCTCTGCGCTCTCTTCCAAGGATAGAATCAATAGTTCCCAAATTCTCCAGAGAACAAATTACACAAATTACACACTGAAGTTTGTTTATCCTAGAAAGCGTGACTGTTATGTGAATGAGCAAAGTTGGTTTATATCTGAAACATGAGTGCTTAAAAGATTAAGTTTATGAAATGATCAATACCCCAAACATTCAACTTCTATAACATATTAAATTGATACAACAATATATGGAATAACTGGATTATTAAACTACATTTATTAAGATTTGTAATATAAAGATTTAAAATATTCAGTCTACATAAATAAAAACTACTTATTAAAAAATAACAAAAAAATTATATATCACAAATATTATATAAAATTTCCAAAATAAAAATATATATATCTAATTCGCCATAATTACACTTACATAAAAATAAAAGTTCATCACTCTTTCTATTTCATTTGAAGAGTACACCCATGTTCATTTTGAAATATTAAATTATATAGTTTGTATTTAATAATTAAACTTGTCCAACATACTGGGCGTTGTTTTATTACGCATTCAAGTGAATTATGCGATTGTGTGATTGTTTTGTCTGTTCTGGAATAAGATGCCTTTGTGATAGCCTTCTATGAACGCATTAAATTAATATGAAAATTGTATTTCCTTTGAAATTCGATTAAGTGAATTATGCGATTGTGTGATGCAGACAACAAGATCTTTCAACGCCATGCAGACAGCAAGATCTTTCAAGTAAGGTAGCAAGTTTGTTCGACGAAGGCAGGTTTTTAGTAAAACAGAAAGCTTAGACATGTTGCACATAGCGTTTGTATTGTGTTGTTGTGGCAGACCCCGGCAGGGACTACCGGCTGCATGCAGCACTTGTTTAAATCAACAAATTCTATATATGAAACCAAATATTATTCTTAATAATGATAAGAATAATGATATATTAGGTTTATTATATTA
>APFE030821390.1:0-24772 GCA_000404065.3 Pinus taeda | reverse complement strand
CTCCAGTATTGCAGCAATAATGCTGCAACTCCTGGGACTCCCTTCTTTACTTTTATCAACCCGGTAGTTCGTAACAAACTTGGAAGCAACGATGCTGTATGCACAAGTACTAGCTCTTGTCGCAGCTGTCACTTGGTCAACTGGCACAAGTCCGCTAGGAGCTTAAGCCAACTTCTATGAGCTCTAGAAGAAGATTTTTAATTGATGGATGAAAGCTAACTCGAAGGAAGCTAATCTATTTGCGAAAAGAGATTGAAAAACTGAAGGAAAGCGCAAACCCTAGCAAACCCAAATTCTACCAGCTAGTCCTACTGACGCAAAGAAGAGAATGCAAACTACTGAAAGAGATGCCATTACTTCTATGAAGATAAAATACATGTGTCTAGACTACCTCTATCTGAAGAAAACATTTTTTGTATTTTTGATTAAGTCGTCAGTTTCATCATGCATATCCTTTCACTGTTCTTGATTGTGCAGGGGTGGATCAAGGATGAGAAATGCTTGGAAGAGGTCGGGAAGGTTCAGAGAGGGTCTAAGGAGTCTCTAACACCCTTCCAGAGAGTTTCACAAAGTTTGGCTATCAAGAAACCTCATTTGTGAGCTTCTGCAGGAAGTCTGCAGGGGTTCTACAGGATGTTCAGGACTTTCTACAGGATGTTCAGAAATTTCTACAGGATGTTTAAAAATTGGATTTTGGAGGATGGGTGAGTGAGGGAATATGCATGAATGGATGTGGAGGTAGGATAGGGGTCTGAAGTGGCCCAGGGACTGGTGGATGGAGTGGTGAGAAGTTGTAGAAGGCTGAATTGGCTCAAAGAAGGCTGAAATAATGATTGCACAAAAAGGTAGGGTTACGTGGGCACGAGGACAGATGTGAGATGAGGAACCTAGCTAGGAGATGGAACAGATGGCTCTGATGAAGCTTAGGTGGATGAAAGAGTGGTTGAGATGCTCTGCATTGTCTACATTCAACTGAATCAACAAATTCTTGCAAGTAATCAAAATCCTAGCTAATCTAACCTAGTTAACAATAAAGTGAACGAACAACAGCTTTATTTAAAGGAAAACCATATACATCAACTATGCAATGAGGCATTTCAGAGATCTGAACACATAACCAACTTATGCAAATGAAAACAACACAGTAATGATTTCATGGCAAGGCAAACTAGTGTTATTGTTTGGGACAACACGGATACTTCAATTCCAGCCCCTGATCCAATAAGGAAGAGGTGAATTGTTTGGGACAACACGGTTACTTCAGTTCCAGCCCCTGATCCAATAAGGAAGAGGTGAAACCAAAAGTGTTTGTTGACCCTTTTCGTGAGATTTTTTCCTGTTGTTATCCTACCAATCTATTCTAAACATCTGAAGCATTCTATTCATAAACAGTGACCTATTTAATAAACACAACTTAATCTACCTAACATAAATACGTTTGCAAATGCATAAAAGGAAAACAACGATGCATAAAGGAAAGATAACAGTACATAAAGGAGGCCCTGGGCTCTCAGGTTGGGCCCAACCCTGAGAGCTATGGCTCCTATGGAAAACTCAGAGTTGATATAAAATAGGACTGCTTATCATTATCAAAAAACAGTCATCAGTCAAAAGTTATGCCAAAATGGCTACAAGAGAACAAGCTGGAGGTGACAGCACTGTAGTGCAAAAATATGCAATGGTTTCAAAAGTCCCTTACAAAGGCTGAGGCCTTATCATTTATACACCACGAGGGCCCTAGCAGGCCTCCTAAATCTGGGGGACTTGGTTGTCCAACTGTTAGTAGACAGTCCCTTTTCCAAAATCTGCTTGGCTGCCTTCAAGATCCGGTTTTGGTGGCCTGTGAGCTCGGAGTTGGGGGTGAAGATCCCGAGGAAGGGCTATTTAATGTCATAGACAACCCCCCTACGAATCATCACCTCAAGCTTGGCTGTCTTCTAGCCAATGATTGCTCGGTTTTGCTCCAACATGTGTAAAAAAAAAAACCTGAAATAAGCACGTGTTAGCCGCCTAGGAAGAGTGACCACCCTTATTCGTACAAATGACATAAACATACTAAAAAATAATGCATAAGCTATGAAAAATGGAGGATTGAACAAGGACTTAACAAGGATAATTAGGCAAAATGAGCCCAATAAGTTACCCAATTTGGGGCTTATCAACCTTCACCAACATTAACTTTAACCTATAATCTTTTTTTTTTCAAGTTCCATCATAAACTTGATTTCTTCTTAGAACTTCGAATGCATCTACCATATAGTTAGTTGTATATATAATTATTCAACAATTTTTATTTATTTATTTTATTTATTTTATTTTATTTATTTATTATTTATTTTATTTTGTTTTATTTATATATATATATATATATATATATTTATTTTTTTTTTTTATTTTTTTTTTTTAATTTATTTATTTATTTTTCCTGAAAAATCTAACTCATAAACATGAGAAACTAGGGAAGTTACATTTAGAAAGTAACCACAAAAGTATTTACTCAATTCTTAATACAAAACGATTAGTTGTTCATAGAAGAAATATTTTGGGGCTAGCTTTTATATTCATAATCAAATGTTTTAGCTTTTTTCTAAATAAGATTAATCTATTAACATAAAGGGAGTAAAATTACAACGAGACCGAAGTCAAAAACATTGCCCTGAAAAGAGGCAAAGGTGTCAAGATAAACATGGAATGAGACTGCCCCATTTCAGGGAGCTCAGTCTTGAACCGTTCACTCAGTTTACAAAATTCAAAAAAGAGCTGAAATTCCATAAAATAGTTTGAACAAAAACTTGCCCAATAGTATGGGCTGTCTGTCAAGCTATCATGACAACAAACAGAAAGCTAAACATCAAGAGGTTCTTCAATAATCCGACACCAACCTGTATCAGTCATGTCCCCTTCAGGCACAGTTGTTGAGTTGGATGGACCAGGGTCAGTCGGCGCCCTAACAACATTCGAAGCACTGCTAGCTGGAGCTGCAGGACCCTGCAAAGGCGCTCTACCAATCCCCCACTGGATGCTCGAAGCCGGTACAGAAACAGAAACCGGGCCCTCCTGATGAGAACTAGGCTCTACCTCTTGGGCTTCCTCATGGAAGACCACCGAAATGTGCGTGGTGACCCTTGGACGGTTCAGAGCACTGCAGAAGGTGAAGAACGCAGAGCCATACGAGGGATGCCCTCGTCCACTTCGAGTGCACGAATAGTGCCCAACAGAGAAATCGCTTGAAGGGGAGGGCGACTCGGTGGATGGGCTGGAAGGCACCCGCCTAAGCTGACCTCATCAAGACCTCATTCCATGGCGATGATGAGGCATCGGGACGGTTGAAGCAGCAG
The DNA here is from genome assembly GCA_000404065.3 of Pinus taeda. Classification (NCBI taxonomy): domain Eukaryota; kingdom Viridiplantae; phylum Streptophyta; class Pinopsida; order Pinales; family Pinaceae; genus Pinus; species Pinus taeda. The sequence goes on along the minus strand of APFE030821390.1, from coordinate 21,434 downwards.
TATGAGAGTGAGGTGGGGCAGCAACGATGACCAAGCCAGCGAAAATCATGAAAACAAAGACCAGGCCAGCAGAAATCAGGAAAACGACAGTTCGCAAGCCTGGTGCCCGGGATAAAAAATAGAAGGAAGATGGAGGCAGCGCTACCGTAAGACTTGAGCCAGGATTCAGAGCCGCCTCCTCGTTCAATCCACCAGAAGTAGCAGTGAGGATGACTCCCACATAAGTAATGCAAAAATTAGAGCTCCGACCAGACCTTGGATAATTCGACGAGTGAATCAACGAAATTTTCTCCCCTGCCAGCTCATAACTGTGCCTTAAAATATCAATCTCCTTCAGGCATCGAGATACATCCGTCATTACTACAACAATGAATGGAGTTGAGGTCTGAGACGATCCGGAGCGTGCGAGCGTGTAAACCAGGGTGCCAGACAGGGAGGGAGAGTTAGAGCCGTTTTACATCGAGCAAATGAACTCTGCATAATCCAAATTCCGAGAGCCTTCATTTATGAACCGAGTAATCATGTTGTACTGGGTGGGCAGGTGTCGTCCCTCCTCGCGCCATCTCTGTCCCATCCAAATTGATAGCTGTTTAAACACCCGCATCCGGGGAATCAAATGTTTTAGTTGACACAAGGTGTGATTTGGAATGGCTTTGTTGACAATGTCGATTGGTCATTATTTGAATATAACGTTGGAAGCCACCTTTAATGAAAACTTTATTAGTTCTTTCCTCTGCCAAGGATTATAGCAATCACCTCATTGTCAAAGTCCCTTCATTGTACATTAGATTCTCGAGTTTTGTGACTTTATCTTTAACCAAAGATTCTAGAAAACACTGATTATTTCCATTTTCCCATAAATCAAAAAAAGTTTTCCTATTTTTTGAAAATTTTATTCCATTTTTTCCATTTGTTGAGCGAGCATTGATGTGACATAATTCCCCTAGTGGAGGGCGATTTAATTTTGGTATTTCTTAGAGATTAGAAAATAATTTTAAAATGTGAAAAAAGGAATTATGTGATTGGTTGTTGTAGAGGCTTTGATAGGGCTATGATGATTGTCATGATTGATATGCAGTGGACGCTACAATCGATGACAATGCTATGATAACAAAGGTTGAGGACATAGGTTTCACGACATAGATTGATGGGTGGCAGGGAAGCGAGGGGGGTGGGCGTTTGGACTTTTATTACGTGAAAGGCGTGGCATGTGGCCATTTGACTAAATCAATAGTGGAAAATGTATATTGGGTGTGAAATAGTGGGGCAATTAACTGCACTGAGCGACCCAATGGGTGGGCTAGATGTGATATCATTATATTGACATGGTGTTGAGTTATTTGATATTGGGTTCCAAAGGAGTTGTGCTAAAATCCGCTTACAGATGGTTTGATATCCAATTTTGAAAACCAGGGTGGGACATTATATCATTTTTTTGGAGACAAAGGAATTTCATTGCAAACTACGAAGACATGGAATGGAACCTTGACTATGACAGGAATCAATTTTGTTAAGTGACATGAATCTTTTACCCTAGGTTTTGTTGATGTACTTTATTTTAAAATGAAGGTGGGGACTGATGTGGTTGTGGAATGATAGGTGAAATTTGGTAACAGTGGTGCTAAGATCGACTAGCTTGGAAAATTCGAGTTGGCAAGTATTGTGGACGGAAGGATCGATTTAGCCAATTCTCGTCAATTCACAAAATCAAATTTTCGATAGTTCAGGGTGGAATATAGTTCAAATTTCTAGAGATAAAGGGATTTCGTTGCAAACTATGAAGACTTGGGATGGAGCCTTGAATATGATGGGAATCAATTTTGTCAAGTGACACGAATATTTTACCCTAGGTTTTGTTTATACTTTACTTTAAAACAAAGGGGTGTGTTGATGCAGTTATGGAATGATAGGAAAAAATTAGTAACGATGGCACTAAGATCAAATAGGGTGAGGTATTTTGGCGGGGAGCAGACAAAGGAGGGTGATGAAGGTAAGCGTTTAGGGTTCGGGTTTCAGCAAGGTTCACCTTAGGCAGACCTGAGCCCTGGACAAGGTGCAGGGATAGCCTGCAGCCACCTACACCAGATCAGGACAAGGGAGAGTTACGGGTCGCTTAGAGGAAAGTAGACAGAAAATAGGCAGGGTTGATAAAGAAATGACAGATTTGGGTGGGGGGGGAGAGATCCCCTCCTATAAAAATATAGCAGCAGGCGAGACAAGGAGGAATGGATCGAACGGAAGCACAGGGAAACAAGGCAAGGACGCGCCGGTCATGGGGGCTCGATGGCAAGCAGGGCTGGGAAACAGATGCCTGCCTAGAGCGATGAAAAAACCCAGGTTTGTAATCCCAAACAACAAACTCGAAGAATACAGAGGATATATGAAAGATCATGCTTTGATTTGTAAGTTTGTGTGGTCATGGCCGTCGGAAAAAGAACTGGCCAAATGGATACAATAGAGATGGAAGCCCAAGAGACATATTGACCTAAAATTAGGTGCTAAAGGCTTCTTCACGGTCATTTTTGCCAACTTGGAAGATAAAGAGAGAGTCTTTGAGGAGGGTCCCTACTTCTTCAACAACGCATGTCTCTTTATGAGACACTGGGAAGAATGCTACAACCCAAACAAGGAGAAAATTTTAGCGGCACCAACATGGGTCAGGCTGTTCGAACTCCTGATCGAATTCTGGGATCTAGAGATTTTGGAGGGTATCTGGAACTCAATTGGGACTTTTGTCAAAGTGGAAGAAACCGCCAGAAGAGGTAGATATATGTCCAACGCTAGGATCTGTGTGTACATGAATATCACAGAACCCCTTCCGGACTATATCGAAGTGGAATACCACGATGAGGTGTGGAAACAACCAGTGGAATATAAGCATATTCCATTTCGCTACAAAAGATGCCATGAATATGGTCATTTCTTCAAATCATGCCCTTTGAATGAAACTAGAGCAACAACAGATCTTGGGAAAAAGGAGGAAGCGAGGAAGGAGGAAGCGGTGAGCAGGGAGGATGATGAAGGTTTTATAAAAGTACCTCATCGAAGAAAACCTCAAAAAGGACAGACTAATCAGAAACCACCCTCTAAGGAATTAACTCAGGAAAATCAGAACAAGTTTGGGGTATTACAAGAAGAGGAAATGGAAGCGGAAGGTGAAGATAGCGACGAAGAAACAACAGAGCCTATAAAGTTATACAAGGGGAAAAATAAAACGCAAACAAGTATGGAACTCGAGAAGGAAGGGGAGAGAACATAAAACCCTCAAGACCAGACCCAAATGGAGATAGACCCACTGAAGGACAAAGGAAGTGAAGAGGAACAAGTCATGAAAATACTTCTACACGAATGGAGGCATATGGATGAAAGATTCATCCCAGAAGACCAAAAGCAACTTTACAAAGACATGTTCCAAAGATACAAGGAGAAAAGAGGGGCAGTCATAATAAATCAGCCAGAACAATTAGGATCGCAAGGAGGACAGAGCACAAATGTGGGTACTGCAGGGAAGGGAGGAAGAAAATGAGGAAGAAGACCTATGAGCGAGACCATCCAAATGGTTTGAGAAATGTTGGTAAACTCAGGAAGAGTTGTACCTCTGTCAGAGGTATTCCAACAACCCCTCAAACTGTTATAATTACAACATGGAATATTAGAGGGCTAAATAGTAGGGGGAAACATAGATATCTGAAAGAGAGACTTAAGAGAGATAAGCCTAATATAATTATAGTCCAAGAAACAAAGATCGATGAATAGAAATTGAAAGTTATTATGAGAAAATTCAAGTCGCGTTATGAGGTAATAGGTCAAGATGCCATAGGTAGTGCATGGGGCCTGGAAATTCTCTAGAACGCAGAGAGATTCAATTTGAAAATTGGGTTAGTGTACCTCGAATTCTTTCGGGCAAATTTAGGAATATTGGATCACAGGAATGGGTCCTTCTCACTGGAGTATATGGTCCACATATACCAGGAGAGCGTAGGATCTTCCTTCAAAACTTGGGAAAAATCCGAAATCTCCTCCCAGAAACTCCATGGATTGTAGGAGGAGACTTCAACATGATCACATCTCTAAGGGAAAAAAGAGGAGGCCTCAGAAGATTAGATTCAGATATGGCAGCCTTCGGAGAAATGATTACAGAACAAAGATTGTTCAACATTACCAACGATAAATGGGATTCACACATGGAACAACAGAAGAGGAGGCCTACACCAAATTGCCTCGAGGCTAGACAGATTCCTAATATCAGAACATATCATAAATTGGAACGTCTTCATTGAAGCAATGATACTTCCGGGAATGGGTTATGACCACTCACCGATTAAACTGGAACTTGACATCAAAACTAGCCCCAAGAAGCGCCCTTTCAGGTTTGAGGCCTTATGGCTCAGAGACCATAAGTTCATGACGAAGGTGGAAGAATGGTGGAAACAAAGCTAACAAAGGGGAAGAAGCAGAATGCAATCCTTCCAATTAAAATTAAAGGAACTGAAAGAGAAAATTAAAAAATGGAACAAAGAGGAATTTGGAAACATCTTCAAGCACCAGTAGCTTCTAGAGCAGAAAATGAAGAAACTTCAGCAAGAAATCATATCAGCAAGCAGAAGCGAGGAACTTGCTAGAGAGGAAGGGATTCTGATAAGCCAAATTGAAGAAAGAAGGAAGCAGGAGGAGATTCTTTGGAGACAAAAATCAAGAGTGAACTGGTTATGAGAGGGGGAAAGGAACACGAAGTTCTTTCATCAAGCAATGATCCAGCAGAGATAGATAAATAGAATCTTCTCCATAAAGAACGAAGAAGGACTTCACTTAACTCAACATGAGGAAATGGAACAGACTTTGGTAAGTCACTTCAAAGACTCCTCACGGAACCCCAAGAAGACAGAAGAGGAGCTACTGGGAGAATCTACAATGAGATACCAAGTATGATTACTACAGATCAAAACCTAGCTCTTATGCGAGCAGCAACATTGGAGGAAGTGGAAGAGATCGTGAAAGGGATGAAGAAGAATAAAGCTCCTGGACGAGATGGCTTCACAGTGGAATTCTACCAGGCGGGATGGAAATTCTTGGGGCAAGACATTTTGGGCATGGTGGAAGAATCTCGATGAAACTAGAAGAAATGTCCACGCTTAAACTCGACTCTCCTATCTCTTATTCCCAAAACTGCTAAGTCTGAAGATCCCCAAGGTTTTAGACCCATTGCTCTTTGTAATGTAATATATAAAATTATTGCAACTCTTATGGCCAAAAGACTTAAGCCAATCCTGTCTACCATTATCTCTCCAGAACAAATAGGTTTCGTGGAAGGTTGCTAAATTCTGGATGGCTTGGTAGCATCACAAGAAGTAGTGCATTCTTTGAAATCCAAAATAGAAGCTGGAATGATGATCAAATTGGACCTCTCTAAGGCTTATGATCATCTGAATTGGGCATACCTTAAATCAATACTAGCGGCCTTCGGTTTTTGCAACAGATGGATAGAATGGGTCTCCGCTATGATCTCCACCCCAAATTTCTCCATTCTCCTAAATGGGACGCCAACTACAACCTTCAATGCCTCTAGAGGACTGAGGCATGGGGACCCTCTGTCCCCCTTCCTGTTCATCATTGCGGCGGAAGGGCTAGGAAGATGTATCCAAAAAGAATTGCAAGAAAGGAAAATACAAGGGCCCCGGATATGGGGTAATAACCTTCCAATCACACACCAACAATTTGTGGATGATATCATGTTGTTTTGTGCAGTTTCTCTCAGAGAAGTAAAAAGAATAAAAGGGATCCTATACCTCTTCATGGAAGCATCTGGTACTCAAATCAATAAGGAGAAACCTTGCACATACTTCTTCAACACTACAGGAAATGTCAAAACTTATTTGACAAGATTATTGGGTTCTGTTCAGGCGATTTGCCCACAAAATATCTTGGCACCCCGCTAGCCCTAAACCCTCTAAAGATGGTGAATTGGAAACAAACCATTGAGAAACTTACCAACAGATTGGCTAATTAGTCCTTCAGAACCCTGAATATAGTAGGAAGAGTAGTACTGGTCAAAGCAGTCTTGCAATCAATTCCAATCTACCAACTCTTGGCAACGGCTGCCCCCAAAGGTGCGTGCAACAAAATGGTGGAGATATTCAAAAAATTCCTCTGGGGAGGACCGAAGCAACAAAGAAAATGGGCATTGGTATCCTGGAAGAGCCTGGTTAAGAGTAAATATGAAGGGGGATTGGGCTTGAGAGATCCATATACTTTGAACCAAGTAATGGGGGCTAAGCTCTGGTGGAGATGGATGATGGGAGGAGGAGATCTATGGAAAAGAACCTGGACGAAAAAATATAACATGCGAGCGACAACAGAAGAAATCTTAAGAACTGAGGAAACCCCAAAAGGCTCGACAATATGGAATCTGGCCAGTCAAAACAGAGACATAATATCCAAGCACGCCTTTTGGGAAATTCAGAACGGAAATTCAACGAAATTTTGGGAAGAAGCTTGGCAATAAAGGGAGAAAATAAATGATGTTCGGGGACTAAGAAACACGTGCCAGAAGGCAAAAAAGGAAGGTTTGAACTATGTTAGTGAGTTCTAGAATGAAGAACGCCAAGAGGAGTCATGGAGAACTTGGGAAAATTCGGAAGATTGGGATAGGAGTATTGATACGGAACAAAGAGAGTTGTACATAAAATAAATGAGGACAAGGAAAATAGCTATTAGAACAGGTCCAGACATATTGAGATGGGGTCATTCAACAAAGGGAAACTTCATGATCAAAGAAGCCTACAATCTCATCACGTAGCAAGAACAAGATGACCTGACACCCCTATGGAAATAAATATGGCAAGGAAATTGGTGGCCAAAAGTGACTCACTTCCTATGGCTTGTTCGTAAAGGTTGCATTTTGACTTGGGATCAACTTAAAACATGAGGAATTCAGGGTCCCCCCAGATGCTGTCTTTGTAAACAGGATCAGGAAACGCAAGAACGGCTTTTGAATTCTTGTCTTTTTGCCCAATAGCAATGGGAAGAAATTAAGAGACTCTTTGGAAGGACAAATAGAGATCATTATAACATGAAAGAAATAATCAAACAATGGGGACAAGGTCAATTCACAAGCCCAATGGTAAGAAGAGCCTGGAGTTTAGCGGCAAGCATGAATATGTGGATGATATGGAAAGAAAGAAACTAGAGAACCTTCCAAAACAAAGAGCTGCCTCTAGAGAAAGTTTGGAAAAGAACCCTGAGTCATATAAGAGAAACTATTTTAGCGGAGTTTGGAGCCAAGAGGACTGAAAAACGACACGTGAGGAAGATCAAATTCTGAACAAGTTAAATCTAGAATAAGGAATGATAGCCCCTCAGATGAGGAAACCCCCTGACACAGGAAACATTAGCCCTACCCATTTCTCTCGCCCCTTTGAAGGTTTTTTCAAACTGAATTTTGATGGAGCCTCCAAAGGTAACTCGGGTTTGGCAGGACTCGGAGGCATCTTCCGGGATGACCAAGGCAAAACAAGATGGGTATACTGAAACCGTGGTGATATCATGAGCAATAATGAAGCTGAGCTTATGGTTGTTTATCAAGGACTAAGAACAATGATAAGAAATGGATACAACAACTTGGAAGTAGAAGGAAACTCCCAACTAGTTATTGACATGATAAGGAAACTTAATAATGGGAAGACATGGGACAAAGTTGCGAAAAGCTGGAGGACGGCTAGCCTGGTCCAAGATTTGGAAACTATTATAAAGCAATTTGAATATATAATCATCAATCATGTAAGAAGGGAAGGCAACAAAGCAAGTGATTTCCTAGCTAATTGGGGAACTAATGAACAAGGAGGCAAGCTGGATAGTATATGGCCGGCCCAACTAGAGGAGCTCAGATTAAAGCCCCTCAAAGCAATCCTTGCTCAAGATCACCATGAAGACACGACCTCAAGATAGCAGACATAGGTGGCCCTTTATCAGGGTGATGAAAAGGGAAAGTATGTATAGGAGGACAACACAAGGGAGAGGATGGCTAGGACAGCCACCTACTGCCCTCATCGTAGATCAAATGGACGTGGTGGCATCCTGCATGCCTGCGAGAGTTTCAAGGCAGCAAAGTGGCAGGAGAGTAGCGGAAGAGGAGGTAAGAAACGACGACGGTAGTGGGATGGGACGTGGGCCATATGGGATAGGGTACATGAGGGTGGCAAGGGTGGGAAGAAAGCTTAGTATGCAGTGAAGGGAGGAGGAGAACAGAGAAGCGAGGGCATTGGGATCTTCTGTAGTCGAGCATGATTACGAGTATGTTTCCTTTGGCTCACCTCCTGCATTTCACTCTGGCATGCTTAGTATGGTGGAGGCAGGGGGAAAGATGGGAATTGCAGGGGAGGGGCTGCGTATGAGCAAGCTTGCAATTTACTTTGTCATGCATAGTAAGGTGGAAGAGGAGGGTAAGCTGGGAGTTGCAGGAGAGGGGATATGTCTGAATGGGTTAGAGGTATGCATGGTGAGGAAGTGCGAGGATCAAAACATAGGCATGATGGGGAAATGTATTAGTGGGGCAGAGGGTCAGCGCGAGAAAACTAATAATCCTATCCATGCAGAGGACAGGAAGATAGAGGGCTTGCCCATCTACCTTAGTCCAGATGGGGAGAGACCTTCGATTCTCCAGAATAACAGAGGAGGTTGGAGTGGGGAAGGAAGGCTAAGCGACAAGGAAATGCTGACTGATGGGAAGATTATCGTTTCTAGAAAGCTAACTTTTGTTGTTGATAATTGCAAGCAGGAGGAAATAAAGGAAAAGATGGTTTGCCTAGGTAGGAGCAGGGGTCATGGAGGTAGAGGGCAACAAAGCCAGCTAGGCAGAAGCGATCTGTCAACCTCGACGCTAACAAGTCAGAGGTGAGGAAGGAAATCCATGAGGATGACAGTCCAAGAAGCCGCCCGCGCTTAGAGAGAAGGGACAGACGCTGACATTCGTCAGCTTATTCAGGAGATGGAAGACATTGTAATGGAAGAGGATTCTAAACCAGAGATGGAGGAATGGGGGGATATTATCCCCCACCTAGGGCACACCAGAGGCAGAATGACGTTTTATAGGCAAACTCTGCGTGTGTATTGGATTTTGAAGCGTTTACTAGCTAAGGCTTTGGAGCAGGTGGCGAGAGAAATGGTAGAAATAGCCCAAGGAATGCCTAATATAAAAAAGGACATGAAAAAAATACAGATTATTATGATTATGCAAGATAGTAAGCTGCATGAGATCCAACAATGGCTGATGAAGATGTCTCCAGCACCAGGTGACTCAACGGCAACACCTACTAATGTGGAATCCGACAAAGATGACCGGAAGGATTAGGTTCGTTACAGTTTCTAGTTGGATCATTTTGCGGCTAGCCTTTTCTTTTTAGAAAATTTTATGTTAGTTTGGAGCATGATTAGTGTTTTTAGATGTGCAGTTTACTTAACATGGATTGAAAGACTGATTAAATTTTGTTATTGGATGGCATATAATAGACTCAAGTGGCCAACAGACTTGGTTTCCCATATGGGCAAGTTGAGGGCACCAAACTGCTATATCTGGAACAACTTGCATTTATAAATAGAAAAGGAAGGTACTACCCTAGCTTACAAAAAAAAAGATCGAATAGCCTGGAAAATTCAAGTTCATGAGTATTATGGATAGGAGGATTAATTCGACAATTCATGTTAGTTCAAAAAATCAAATTGTAGATAATTCAGGGTGGAATTTCCATCATAGGGAAGAGTTCTAGGGAGCGAGCGGAACCGTGATTGCAAACACCCCCCCCTAGCCCCCCCATTTAGTGACTTCATGGGGTACCCCCTAGCCATAATTCATGAGAAGTATGGATCTTGTCATGTAAATCGACTATTGTTAGATTGAGGAGGCAGAATTCCATAGTGGAACCCAGAGTGTGGACTCCCCCCCTTATTATTAACATCAAGGGGGGTCCCCACAATTGTTATGAGTCGTTGATTTGACAGGCAGTCATAACTGTTATATCTGTGGGGACCCAAAGTGATTAGCTAGGGGCATTAGATTTCATTGGGGGCACAAGTAGTTATGAAATAGGAAAAGAGCTATGTGGTTATGATTGTAGCTTTGAAAGAATCAAATAGTAACAATCCAATGCTCAAGCCTAGTAATCATAAAAAACTAAGAAATTACAAAGTGGGGTGACAATAGCTCCAAAATTTATATCAATATGTTGTTAAGTCGTTAAATTAAGGAAATATTTAGTGTTTGTTGTCATAATAGATGGTTGGATGGATGATATTGTTGTGAGAGGAAAATACCAAAGTTGCTAAACATTAGTGTAGTTTATATTTATGAGAGTATAGAACATGTATTTGAATTTTATTATTTGTAATTATGATTAATAATGTTTGTTTCAGTGTTTCGTGTTTTATTAATTTTTTGTTGGTATGTCCTGGTACACATGAGTGATTAACAATCTACGAGGGTCAAATTGATAATTCATTTCAAACTTGATTTATTTATTTTAATACACATATTAATTGAGGATTAATCAAGTTTTTTGAATTATATTGAATTATATGGATAAACTATGTTGTATGATTTTGTTGCGTGTTTGATTTGAAATACAAATGCATGCTAGTGATATATGTTTTATTCTAGGCTCGACGACATTTGAAAGGTGCAACACTAAAGTCTAATTGTGGTCATTATATATGAGTAGTTAGAATAGCATAGAGAGAAATTAACAAAAATTAAAAAAATAATGCAAGAGAGAGGATTACACAAACCCAATAGCTGAAGGATCAGTTAGCTATAGGAGTATTCAAAGTTCTGAGGTTGGCTCAGAAGACGCATGGGATGACTGGCAGTAGGGCAAATATGAGGTCACACCAAATGTTGTGCTATGATATGCCAAATCAATTAAATTGGAACAAAGGTAGGATACTTTTCCATCTTTAATGTTATAAACTCAGTAGATTCATTTCTCAACAATATTGATGTAACTGTGATTGAAGAACATAAAATACAGTTAATAAACGTCACATTGCAAGCGACCCCGACACGATGGTGGGGGGTCCACTGAAATTATTTCCGGGATTGGGAAAGGATCAAGAGAGCAATGACAGAGAGATTGAGACAGGCTGGTGAATACCCACAAGATTTTGCAAAGTACAAGGGGATTCTGATCCTCGACAACACTTGGAAAGTTGTAAAGACAGGTGGAATTGAGAGGGGGTTCCGAAATAATTGTGGGTGCATGGGTTCATACATACATTGGGTACATTTCCAAAAGCCTGGTATGTACAAGAAGAAATAAGGAGGCAAACATGAGATTGAGATAATTTGGCCGAACAATTTGTCAGTAGTTTCTTTTTCAGAGATAACGACAAGAGGTTGACTTAGGCATTGCACGCTATCAAGATGATTCTACTAACATCAGGTCAATTACGGGATTAATGCATAGACCAGAGGACTTTATAGTGTTTCTACGAGTAAAGGTATCTAGAGGCAATGGCCTATGGAAAGGTGGATAAAGAACCAGATGTGGATGACTTGGAGGGGTTACAACACTTGTCATTCTATGAGACTAAAGGGTAGAGAGGCATCAAGGAGAGACCCGTAACTGATGCTCCACACTTACTCCCAATCAAGTTGTGGAAGCACAACATTGGCATAGATAAAAAAACCTAAGCTGACATCGATTGGAGACTATTGGGATGAACAAACTACAAAAGAAATGTTTGATCTCCTAAGAGAATACGAGGATCTATTTCCCTCATCGATTGCGGAGCTAAAAGGGATCAAGGGAGACATAGGAGAAATGAAAATTGTACTAAAACCTAATGCAAAGTCAGTGAAGCACAAGACATATAGGTTGAGCCCAAGAGTCAAAGAGAAATTAAAGAAAGAGATAGATAAGATGCTAGAGACAAGACTTATTTTTCCGGTGGACGAGGCAAAATGGGTCAGTTAGATCGTGATACAAAACAAGAAGGATGTTATGGAGATAATGGTTTGCGTGGACTATCATAGCCTTAACAATGCTTGTGTGCACGACCCCTTTCCAACACCATTCAGTGATGAGGTCCTAGACAATGTAGTAGGGAATGAAGCATATTCCTTCACAGATGGGTTCTCAGGTTACCACCAAGTCAGAATCATCGAAGAGGATAAGAAGAAAACTACCTTCACTATAGAATGGGGATCATGTGCCTATCATGTGATGTCATTCGTCCTTAAGAATGCACCCGCAATATTTTCGAGAATAGTGATTGCAACCTTCAGGGACTACATCCACAGGTTCTTGGAGGTATACATGGATGATTGGAAGATATATAGCCTGCTAAAGAAACATTCCATTCTAATCAGGATAATGTTTGATCATTGCAGACAATTATAGATATCATTGAACTTAAAAAAATGTATATTTGTGGTTCCATTTGGAACACTCTTGGGCCACATTATGTGCAAAGAAGGGGTATGTGTAGATCCTGCCAAGGTTGTTGCGATAGTTAACATGGACCCACCTACAAATGTAAAACAACTCAAATCTACATTGGGGCATACCGAGTACTACTAAAGATTTATTCGCAACTACGCCTCCAGCACTACACCAATGGAGAAACTGTTAAGGAAGGCTTAAGCATTTACGTGGTCAGAGGAGTGTCAAGTTGTGTTAAACACACTAAAGGAAAAGCTTGTAAGTGCACTGATTCTAGTCTATCCCGACTGGAATAAAAAATTCCATGTCCATATTGATGTATCCAGTATTGCTCTAGGGGCGGTGCTGGCTCAGCCATGAGAAGGGCGCCTTGACCACCCAATCTACTTTTCTAGCATGAAGTTATCCCCCATAGATAATAATTACACCACGACGGAGAGGGAGGCACTAGCTATGGTCTACTCTCTTCAAAAATTTAGACACTACTTGCTTGGGGGCCCATTTAAGTTTTTTACTAACCACTCCGCTTTGGAATACCTAGTAAACAAGCCTTCGCTAGAGGGGAAAATTTATAGATGGTTGTTGTTATTTCAAGAATTTACCTTTGAATTAATTGTAAAGCTAGGCCAATTGAATGTGGGACCTGATCACCTCTCACGACTGGAATCAGGAGAAAGTGGAGGATCCCTAGATGATCAACTACTCGATTTTAACTTGTTCCAAGTAGAAGCAATACTTGATTACCTAGAAGAGATTGCAACCTTCCTAGCTACAGGGAAATGTCTAGATGAATACACGACTATGCAAAGGATACACATGGTCATGCGAGTTGTTGATTATCAGCTAATCGCAGGGCACCTATACAAATTAGGCTTCGATCAGGTGTTGCGACGATGTGTCCTTCACCATGAGAGACATAGTTTAGTATAGGAATGTTATTTAGGAGTTGCAGGTGGCCACATTGGAGAAAAATCTATCATGAGGAAGGTGTTGTAGGTAGTATTATGGTGGCTAATGATTTATAAAGATGCCAAAGAGTACACCAAACGATGTGATGTGTGTCAAGGGGTTTCAAAGTCATCATAGCGAGATGAACTCCCATTACAACTGATACGTGCCTTACAGATATTTGAAGAATAGGCATTCGATTTCATAGGGCTGATCAATCTGTCGATGCGTCACTCTCATGCTAGGTACATAATCACAACAACAAAATATCTCACCAATGGGCTAAAGTAGCACCAGTGAAGGACTGCACAACTGATACCACCGAAACATTCATATTTGAGAATATCATTACATAGTTCGGGTGCCCCACGATCCTAACCAATGACCAAGGAACTCATTTCATTAATGAAACAATTGCTTCCCTGCTTCAAAACTTCATGATACAACATCACAAGAGGAGTCCATACCACCCGCAAGCCAATGGAACCATAGAAGCATTCAAAAAAATATTGGAAAAGGGTTTAACTAAGGTATGTTCGGCCAATAGAGATGATTGGGATGAGAGGGTCTCAACGATACTATGGGCATACCACACAACAGTCAAGCGACTACACAAACATACACCATTCCAACTTGTGTATGGACGAGACGCTATGGTGTTGACTAAATTTTCTATTCCAGACATCTTTATCGCCTAGGCCATTAAAATGACAGAGGAGGCATCACTCCAGAAGTGATTAGATTAACTCTTGGAACTTGATGAAGTAAGGTTCCTAGCAAATTTTCACCAGACGATCGAGCAGAGAAGGTAGAAAGCGTGGCATGACCAGCATATCAAGAAGAATTCATTCACAGTCGGGGGGGGGGGGCATGTTCTATTATATGATAATAAGTTCTTGAAGTTTTCAGGCAAGCTACAGATGCACTGGTTAGGCTTGTTCATTTTTGCGGAGCTTAGGGAGTTTGGAGTTCTCAAGCTCACGCAACTAGACGAAGTACTACTACCAGGTTGGGTGAATGGCGCACGCCTGAAATCCTTCCACACACCAAATATTGCTATTCACAATTGATTGGATATCCGAAAGGGGATCATAGGTTGAATCAGGAGAAGTCGGTCAGTTGCATCGTCATTTGTTGCATCAATGATTTAGTTTATTTTCTTTTCTTTGTCTTTATCTTGCAATGATAAGTTAATCTTTAAAGCCTTCCCAATAAGGATCCATGACATCAGTTTCAGTTGCGGCTTTAATTCACCACACCGCAACTGGGGGGGGGGGGTAAGTCAAACGTGCTAACAGCCCTTCCCGTAATAATTAGACAATAATTCTGGTATCAGACCAGATTCCCATAAAATATTTCCCATCATAGCAATAATTAATTCCTAAATGTCTTCCATTACGATAACATAATTACTAATCAACTCCACATTTCCTTTTTAAGAAGTGCATAAACCAAGTCAGGTCCAGCTCAGCCAACGGTAGGGTTAACACATTCGAGTCTGCATACAGAAAGTTTTCGTAGTAATTAGTTAACGAATCTCATGAGAAACATCATGTTGAGTGGTCTACTTATTTTGCATGGCAATGCCGAATTTCTCACAGTCTGAAGCTAAGGTGATATAATCGCTCCAATTGTAGTCTAGTTCTCAGTGATGTCATTCAAAAATTTGTTATCGACCACTGGTAATTTCAGTTTACCAACGTTGTTCCATCATGACAAAGGCAATTCTCTCCATTCTTGAGGTTGGGCTAGATGAAAGAATTTTAGTATCAGAGTCGCTCTATGAGAAGTATGACAAAGCCACGCTTGTTGATAATGATTTGGCAGAATCATTCCAATTCCCGACCTTGAAGCGCAAAGTATATACAGAATCAGTAACAAAGGAAGAAGGGACATCAACGATCAAAGTCAAGAGTAACTGCGGAGGGATCCAATGGTCCACCCTGTTACATTTTGAGGAGTTTGCATGTGTTTGGCACAACTCTCACGGCAATGCAATGCACCAAGTTGTTGATCAATAGGATGAACAATGAGTTACTCTGGCTCGACAGGGAGTACCTAATTCACGCAGTCAACATTCAGAGACTTACAGGTCTATCGGCGACAAGAGATGTGGTTTCAACTGCATTTCAGACAAATTCAAAAAGAGCGAAGAAAGAGGGGGATGCCGACTACTATAGCAAGTATAACACCCAGAGAGTGGGAAAGGGAGCACGCATCGACCCGATTAACGAAGAGAAAATTAAGTTCGCTTGCTACATCATTGAAAGGAAGTTTATGCACCATTTGTCAAAGAATGAGTGCACATTAGACAATATTTCAGTTGCGGAGCATTGCAGAGAGCGCACCCAACTGAACTGGCATGCTTTTCTCCTCAATGAGTTGTTTGAAACCTATGAAGACGTCTACATGTGGACCACCAATTTCATTTACGACTATTTGGTAGTTTCTTTAGCAATGTGGAAGTGGTGCCTATCGGAGGGCAGGGAATTAGCGCCAACCTCAGAGGACTAACCCTTGGCTCTCCGATATGTGTGATGGAGGACTTCGGGAGACCCAAGCAACAAATAAATCAATGAGGCTTCATTTGGAAGTTGGTATGTAAAGATGCTTGAGGTGACTAGAGCTACAAAAAGGATCCCTAGGTCAGAATGAATATTCAGAAACAATTTGGTTTGGGGATACTTATGGGAACACCTTTGTAAGGTCGCACTACGTTCACCCTCACACCTTCCAAATGCGGGCTCAGAAATTTGTGTTATCAACCCAAGCTTTTCATGCAGAGGTCGGGTCGTGGCTGGGGGTCACTGAGGAAATTAGATAAGGAAAGTGCCTGTATTTCTTTGACAGGATGGTCCCCCCGCCGCTACTAGGAGAAACAATTGCGGAGATCAAGAAGCAGATCGTTGAACACGAGTTGCAACTGGTCTTCACACAAATCAAGAAGCAGATGAGCTCACTCAAGGAGACCACTGTGAATATCGTTATCTCATCAAGTTTGGTTCCCAACTCAGATGAGTCACAAAGTTTTATACAACAGAACCCTATGGTTACCTCCCCTATTGTTGTTACAATACCAGTTGTAGAGCCTCATTTGCAGTCAAATCCTACCATCCCTAAACCTTGTAAAACAAAAAGCACCAAGCCTCCAGTCGGAGCCAAGAAGAAAAAAATCAAACCCTGTAGCGAAAATCCTCGACCTCACCATTTAGGAACCCCAGTTCACCATGACCTCACCCATCATAGAATAAGTTTCACCTTCCACATTCACAACTTCGTTGAACTCGCGCAACCCATCCCCACACATCGCATTGACCTCCGCCACCCTGTCAGATACAATTCCCTCTTGGACACTGATGTGCATTGAAGACGTGGAAGTTGATTCATTTATTCAGTCTGCCATGGTAGTCCCTATTGGAGGAATCGTTACCACCTCCATGGTGTCATTATTACTAGAGTTGGGCCCACTGTTGAACACAAGGCCCATCATTCCACAATTGCTTATTACCAATTTAGAGCCCTTCATGCTCCCATTGTGTTTAAATCACCCTGTTGCACCAAATCCTGTTTCCATACCATCAGTTCCTGAGTTTGCAGATCCATCACAACAAGTTGCATCACCCCATGGAAACTCAGACAAGTTAGCCGCCAGTGGGCAGCCCTTGCAAATCTGATTCCCTAATCCATCTAGGATGCAACATAACGATCTACAAAGTTGGTCCTCATCCCAATTGTTCAACTTTATTCAGCAAGTTGTGCAAAGGGCTGCACAAATACATAATGACCTTACTACCAATCATGAGCAGCAACAAAAACAAATTATTACCCTCACAGCTGCATTGGACTAGCTCTACCAAGACAATCAACAACTTTAGGAATAGGTCAATTAGATCACTTCGTGATTCCAGGCACTTTGGCCCACCATTTCTAATGTGGTAACCGAGTCTTTGAAATATTCCTATGTCTGCACCCTGGCCGAATGTTGCAACCATATCCTGACTGCGTGCAATGGTATAATCTCAACCAACCAGGAGCTCAGGAAGAACCTCAATGTTGCGAGAAACACATTGCTAGACCCTTCCATGACGTATGCCAATGAGATTGAACAAAAGATTACCACTGAAACTGCTCTTAAGGCCTCCATCCTCGAGGCCCTAAATGATGGATACAGCTTATTTTAGGAGGTCCATGATTGGTCTGGCAACCTAGCAAAGAAGAATCAACCATTATACCCACTCTTCCAATGAATTAATCAACTACTCACTGCCATTAAGAACTCTAAGGATAAGGAGAAATGGAAGCAGTTCCAAGAAGAAGTCACCACTTTGGAAGGCTGCATCCAACAAATCAAGGATGAGTTGGCCAAGACCAAATAGAAACTCTGCTATCTCCAGTTGTAGAAATTTTGAATAATAAACACATATTCAATGGAGATTATCCTAATCATGTACTATTGCGGAATACATACACAATACATAAGCTCCTCTACATTGATCATCAATATAGCAAGATCAATAACAATAAAACATCAAGAGCATGCACACATTAACACAGTATGTAACCCGGGGAAAGCTTACAGCTGAAAACCCCACACTATCTGTATATTAATGATTGAGAACATGTAACATTACAATATTAAATACTTCTCATAAGTATCCAACACTATCTCCACTTGTTACACACAATACAACTCAGAGCTGATCTCCAAATCTATTCCATTGCTTGCCTGCCTCCACTGCTCAATACCTACTCAAGAATGGATGAGAATGGTTGAACCAAACTCGTATTTACCTCAAAAGAATAACTCACACTGGGAATCACGTGAGCAGAGGCTATAATCACTTGGTATTGGCCAATTCTCATTGGCATAACTCAATCTCATTGATTGTGCAAATCCTCATGCACAACTATAGTCACAACTGATAGCAATCTGATCCTCTAACACCTGTCCCTGCTGAACTGAACATGCATTGACATGCAACTGAGTTAACTGATGTTTTCTTTAGTTGCATTATGAGTTAATAATTAGTTTAACAACTCATCATTAGTCTATTTGCAGTTAGACTAATTACAACTAGTTTAACCAAGTCAAACTGAACACAACTCCATCAACTCCACAATCAACTCCACCAAACTCAACTGATTGAGTTCTAACTTAAGTCATGCATGCAACAACTCAACTGACCCACAAAGAAAGTGTATTTCCTTCTGACAGCTGCATTTTCCACATCTGTAGCTCAAACTGAAGTGCTCCAAGAGAATAAGATAAAGTTTATAGTCTAAATATTATTATAAGACAATAATATTTGAATTTTCTATTTTTGACAGCCAGCTAAAAATAGACTTTGATCACTCCTGCTGTAATCATCGCTACTGTGATCCAAAAATAGAACTTGCACCATAATTTTCCTGCGGTCCCACTTAGTGAAGGCAACTCTTTTCACTAAGCTCCATCATCTTGTTGCAATCTCAGCATCTATGAATGCGCTTTATGTTGTGATGGGTGTTACAGATCCATTTGGGCACATCAAATCCCAACATTTAGATCAGTGTTTTAGGACTCATCAAACCCTAAAATCAGTTATTTCATGCCCTAAACAAGTCAAACCTTTGAATGCCTCCTTCCTAGATAGTTTCATTACTTGAAGACATCTAGAAATTTCCTCTAGAGGGACCAGTGTAGGTAAGCCCTTATGAAGGTGCACTGCAGAGCAGTTAAGTCCACTGCCAGGGTGCTCTGCAGAGCACTTAGGCTTCCTTTCACTTGCACTGGGTGAGAATGAACAAAATTCACATAGGGTTTGGGGAATATTCTTATATTTTGGAGTCATCTAGAAGTTTCCCTGTCTTATCAACTCCTATGAGCTCAAAAATGGATGAGGAATGAGTTAAGGATCATCCTATCCTCTCATCCCTTCCTCCATGGAACTAATTATAAGTATGGAAGGCCATTCAATGTCACCATTAATGAAAAAAACTCCTTCGTCTTCTTATAAATTGACGACTCGTCTAAGTGATCAGGGGCTGGATTATGTTGAATTGTAAGGAGATAATGCTACTATGAGACTTGCCTTTGGAGCAAATAATGTGATGCCACAAGCTTGTCTTGCTTTTGATGTGATGTGGATGGGATCCAAGTTGGCGGAATGACTTTGAATCATACACTGATGGTTGAAATTCCTTCTTCTATCTAATAAAGTGTTTGAACCTTTTCCCATATTTGTGTTCTTTCATAATGCTTATATATCTGAATTTCTTCTAATTCCTTTCATTTATATTTAATGGATCGTATGCTTTGATCAATTTTCATCTTCTGTTGTGTTGACATGGTACTTTTCAAGCGGATTAAGTATGAGGAGTGATGAAATCGATACAAGGGAGACGAGAGGAAAGCAGAACTACAGGTAGATCTTCTATCCTCTCTTCTTATCTATTGCTTATAGGGAAAGTCTAAAGCACTTTAAACTATTGTTCTAGGCACAACTACTTGTCTAGTGAATTAGTATTTATCCGTAGATGCTAAATTCTCCAAAACAAATTGGTGACTCTGCTGGGGGAGAATCCTATTTCCTAGTATCTTATCCACCTCCCAAGACATCCTTGTAGACTCTAGTTGTGTTCATAGATTGTAATTCAGCTATTTACATTGAAAAATTGGTCAAAACTATGTCAAGTTGCCTTTTGAAATGGCTTACTATCACCAGTGCAGGCTTGTGAGGGACGTCGTGCACTATAGAGCATCCCTGGCTTAGGGATAGTGCTCTAAAGCACACTGTCTCCCACTCTGGGCTGTGCTGATCCTCCTAGGATTAGTTTCCCACCTTTGGAAAGTGTTTTTTGCCAAATTTTCTCTGTTTGATTGTTTGCTGATTGATCAATGAATGTCATGTCTCAGAGAACAAATTTTTATCTCCTTTTCCAGCCCTACTTTGATTTGATTTATTAATGTTTTCTTTGTCATTATCAGTTTATAGTCAAAGGTAGAATATAGTTTATTAATCTTTGTTTGAAAGAAAGTGTCATATAGTCTTCTTTTCCTTCGAAACAGAACTGTTGTAAAAGTCTTTGTTCTTATGAAATATTGATTGATTGTATGTTCATATTTCCTTTTTGTTTGTCATAACATTAAGGGATTCAAAAAGAAAAACTTGCATCGTTCATATTGTAGTTTTCGAATGCTGGAAAGGAATAGCTAGGGAAATTGCATTAGATGTGTTCTTTTCTCTTTTTCAAAAATATGATTGCTCTATCCATACTAGCTAAGGATTTTCATTGTTAAATTGAATGGGAAGAATGCTTATCAGATTAGTTGCATTTTAGGAATTGCAAACATACATCACATGGTGAACCTTGAAAGGCAAATTCTAAAGAAGATCAACTTAAAATTTATCTGAATTTACCTAATGGAGCATTGTCACCTAACGAGAATTTTTTAGAGGTCTAGCCTAGAGACATGTTCCGACATCGTAAAATAAAGAAGCTGTCGCTAACTTGTCTGTAATACATCCCAAGTGTGATACCTCATTCCACGTATATGAGTATATCGTTGCTCATCCACATACGTTCGGGTATATAGGGAGGTGTTATAGTACGTAAATTATATGGGAATGCTCTCACTATGTGGTTTTGCATTAGACAACGCTTATACGGATTGGGCTTCCATGTAGTTTCAGGTATATATGGGAGGACACAACTAGGTTGCTATCCATCCTTAGGTAACCGAGTCGGCTGCCTTGTACATTGTGATACACCAAACACAACATTCGGGGAGATTGCCTGCCCATACTTCTTAGTTCGACAGCAGGTATTCGGTAGTTCACAGTTGCTTGGTAAACCTGTTATGAAACCAACTCACAAAAAGATAGAAAAGATAGTTGAATGCCTTAGAATTCAACCTCTTCGAGGGGCCAACCTCCTTTACATTACACAAATGAACAATTCTTCGTTGATACAAATGAAAAGACCTCCTTTATATATATAGGAGTCTAAGGGGTCATAATATAATCAGAGCCGACATAACAATAATAATGTAAGGGCACAATAATAACAATAGTG